>CAAKHB010007824.1:245706-281879 GCA_901007665.1 Aeoliscus strigatus
GCTAAGATTGAAAGATACATGGAATACATCAACGACATGTTTTCATGAATTTAAAGTGATTGTCATAAAGTGAAATACTATTTTTTTCAGTTCAAGGTATCAGTATCACATCAGTAAATGTTTTGTACTAGAGTAGATCTGCTGTCAGTTGTAATGCACATATTTGAATGGTGTTTTAATTGATTTATTTATTCCTTCCCTGAATGAAAACATGGAACATAATAAAAGGCAAAACCCACAACCCATGTTCCAAATCAAATCCATTCTGCCCCTTATTTGAACACTAAGCATCTTAGATGATCTGCCATTTTTGAAACCTACAACATTTTCATAATGTAATAAAACTTAGGGGAACACTTGGAGTTGTTATTATTTATATCATACTATTTACCAGTTAGTGTTTTGTCCCACTTGAGATCAAATAGGGCTGAATGTGGCCACTGAACTAAAATGAGTTTGACACCTCTGTGTGTAGACACTGGGCAAACCAATGTATCAATCTATGAGGAACCATGTGCTTGACACTGAATACTGACTATGTATTTTGTGGTTTAAATTCTGTAAACTGTTTGATACTACTAAGTAATTTCACTGGCCAAGATAGAGATTGACTATGAAAGTTGCTCCATCATTGTTTTCCCGCTGACAAGCTGAGACAGGTCCTGTTATTAGGCTGATCTGCATGGATTTCAGAGGTGCGAGTGTTTGATGCGTGATCAACGCATTGCCTGGTTGGATGTGCTAATTCATCCAGTGAGCAGTTACACAGACAAGAGAAAGTGGTCATTTCAAGTGTTCAATTATCTTGTCAGACCCCCTGTGTGTGTAGTAAAAACCCTTATAATTGGTTTAATGGTTGCCCGCCTTTTAATTAGAAGTTATTGCCTTGGAGATTTCTTTCTTTTGCAGTTGGTCTTCAAACTTCAGAGTCATTCTTCTTGTCTTTCCTGAGCTCTTGAGGTGTCCTACTGAAGATGTTACATGATGTTGTGTTTTTCATGCATGTTCACTCTTTGAAGAACCTGCTACAGACGTGTTCACTCCGAACGGATGTGGGTACAACTTTAGAATGTCAACATCTGTGTGCTCTGTGTTCCCTCAGCACGCCCACCCCAGACAAAGGAGGGGTGGTGGAGGAAGAGGGGGAGGAAAAACTTCCTGTCAAAATGGCTGAGAAACTGAATTGGCTTTAATGGGGGAGCGGGGGACTTTCACTCGAGCTTCTCAGGCACTTTTGAGTGCTTTTTTGATTTAAACGGTTTGCTAAACGTGTTCAATCTTTTACATCTTCTGTGCTCTTTCATCTGTAAGTGAAATTCTATTTTGCAGTTACCATTCTGTGACGATTTGACAAACAGTTTTAGTAAAAGCCCATCCGGCAGCATTTACTCATCTCTAAAGGTCCTTGGGCTGTGAAAGACGTTTCTGTACATTCAGCTTTCGGCTTTGACTGTCAAAATCAGCTGCAAACTGCCAGATTCAACAAAGCTGATACGAAAGCTATTTCAATGAGTGTGATTACTATTTACGTCTTTTTTTGGGTATGTAATCTAGCTTCCGATGCAGTCCAACCTGTGTTTAAGACTTAATAGACTCACAAACGTGCAATGGAAGGGGAAAAAGGATTATAACGGATCTTTTTGAAATGCAGGTGCTGCAAACATTGCAAATGGATGGGATCTATGCATTGACTCTCATTTGAGTCAATATATCATTGACCGGGCAGTTATTGTCACAACTCACAACTGTCCTGAAATCACTGTCCAATAATTCCTAATCTACCCAGAAGAATAAATTGACACAATCTGATGCTACCTGAAATATCAGTATTTCTAATTCCAGTGTTCTACGTATGTCCTCCAGTAGATCTCACATTGTCATACTGATGTTTAACAGAGTAATATGGGTGTAGAGAGAGAAGAGAGGTACATTGGTCTGATGACCAGCAAACAAAGGTGAAACTTGCCTAGAATACTGGACTGCCAATGAAATAATGTGATTTTGTGTGATCACATAATCATTAAGCTGCTTGTCAGACTGTTTTAATCCAATCAGGCAAAATGTGGTTCTTAATACACTGAGGACTTCACTGCGGTCAGAGTTCACAAGAGAAGTTTAGATGAAAAAACATAACTTTGTTTTCATCAAAGAGCACTGACAACTCACAGTGAGATAGGAATAGTTTGTTTTCATGTTGAGCTGCTCTCACAGATAAACTGACGGCATGCTGATGTCATCTCTTCCTGTCGTACTATCGAAACAGACAAGGTTCGTGACAGCAGTGGCAGGCAGTCATGATCTCATGGTTTGGTTGCAGGTGTGCTTCAAAGGTGTTGATCAGAATAAAAATCATATACTTATTTATTTACTGCTGTTATGATGAAAATATATAATTGGCTCCACCCAAAAACAACCATCTAATTTAAAGAGTAAAAATATAAACAGGCAGGAAGTCATGTTTTCATGTTTTCATGGATTCTTATTTAAAAAAGGATGATTGACCAACACTGTGTTAAAACAGAGAAAGACATGTTGTAGAAAGTGAAGTGAGAACAAGGTAGAGGTAGTAATAAGACATGAAAGGTAACCAACTGAAGCTTGTATTTAACACTGTACTGTAAATAAATGAGCTACTCAGAATGTAGCTGGTTCTTGAAAGCTTTTATTTTTAAAACTCCTCCTTACCGTACATCTACTCAGCCACCAAATCACTTTTGCAATAAATAGACAATAGAATAGAAAGTACTTTATTCATCCCATGCGGGAAATTCACATGTTACAACAGCTGAAGAACACAGGTAAAAAAAAGACAAGAGAAAATGCGTAGTGGACGCCCTCTACAGGTTGAAAAATGGCTGTTCTTGGCAGCAGCTTTATCTGAATATCTGGTGGTATTTGTGCCACTTCAGCTGTCCTCTGCGTTCCACCTATTCGCTGCCAACCATCCTCTTTGGTGCAATAACTGTGTTCGTCACCGACTGGAAACTCTGAAGGGGAAAAGTCATGAAATTATGTTTCTACAGCAAAAATGCTAGAACTCGCAATGTGGCAAAGGCAACAGCAGCACTCTGTAAGTGGGCAGGTCTTCTCGTATCTTCCCAGCCCCACCCGTTTTGAATATAGGAAAGAGGCAAATTGGGTGTTAAACTAAAAGAACCATTTAAAGTGTGATTAATTTCTTTTCATGTAGTTTCTGCTGTTGTTGGATTTATTTATGTGCATTGCAGCCTTTAGTTAATATAATAATCAACAACAGTAGGCTTTGAGTTTTTCCACATTCTAATTAAGCCTCATTGTCATTTAAAACTGTGGAAACATTTATAACCAAAGTCGTCATCGACCTTTTGCATGTTTTATTTGAGAAATGACACCAACTGTGATTCATTGGCGTCGACTCCACAGATTTGGTACTTAAAGCATTGAGAAATTCTCAAAGTCTCAGCTTTGCATTATTAAAATCATGTCACGTGTGCTCTCTGAGGTTTTACATCTGGTTATCTTTCAAGTAATCCCTGAGGTATAAACTTTCAGTTCTAGTTTTCTGAAATCGTGTACAGTAAATCTGACATCACTGCTGTTTGACAGTGTGTCTTTCCCTCTTGTCTTATCATCTGCCCGACATTGAAGTGTTTTGTTGAAAATTCCCCTGAGGTCTCAAATCAAGGCCTTTCAATGTACTTTCAAAGGCATTGTTACAGTTATGTCACAAAGTTGACAGTGTAGACAGGTGGGGTGTATTTGTGATGACATTTTGTTTGAGACACACTTACTTTAGGACATAGTGGGAATAATTTACGTTGAAATCTTTCATTTGTTGTGAGGGAAATGTATTGCCATTTTTTATTTATATGCTTCTCAAAAGCTTTTATAATTTCTGGGACTGTCAGGCAGCTTGCTATATGCTGTAGTGTTGTAAGAAAATGATTGTAGTTGTCAATTTGCATGCCATAATAACATCAGAACGTCATGCTGTCATGTAAATATTTTTCTCATCTGACAATAAACTTTTTATGTCACAATAAAAAAAATAAAAAGTGTATGTAATTTCATCATGGTAAAATTCTGACCTCTGCTGTTCAAAGCTAGCAAAATAAAATCTCACCATCAGCATAAATAGAGATTCAATGGAGTACAATTCATTGCAATGCTTGTGATTGCTGATAGTGGTTGAATTATTCAATATATATTCAGTATCATGATCAAGCACTAATATATTTATTGATGTCTAACTGTAATGGCATAAGTTTTTCTCACTGATGTAATATGTGATTACACAGTGTCTTCTCAACAATACTACTTTACAATAAAGTGTCAATACAGTGTCAATGTTATGGACGCTAGTGTTTAAAAAAAAAAACAGTCTTTGTCATATAAAACCTGTACTGCTGTACTGTTGTTCTCGATCACCACCACCAGATAGCAGAAGAGTCCTGCCGATGTAATGAGAAACAGCAAGTTTAAAGGGTGAAAACACTATGTCAGTCAGCTTCAGTTGCTTAAGAAGTAGACAAGTTGTTAAAATAACTTTCAGTTGTGATGAGAATCCTGAAACACTTGTAAATATAGCTTAAAAAGAAGTAATCATTAGCAATAGCAGCAAGGCAGGGTAGGTCAGTGCCAAAAATCACATTTACATGTACATTACATGTACATGTAAACATGTACACTTTTCTCAGTCCTTATTATATAGCTTTTACTCTTGAGTTTAAAAGTTCCAACATATATTACACTTCACATTTTGTCAGAATATAACCATAATACCAAACCCATTGCCTCTCCCCTAATTCAGGAAAACCTTCAGTACCTGGCTAGCTCTCAGATTTTTCACAATAACACTGAATTGTTTCCCCAGCATGGGCTACCGCATATTCAGACCAGGGAAACGTTACATTTCTAATCTATCGTTGGTAAACACATTTAAAAAAGAAGAAATACCTATCCAGACGTTTGTGACTGAGGTTAAAGGGGATGAAGAAGAAGAAGTGTGATGGGACAGAATCTGTAATCTAATGGAAAGAGTGGATCACACACAAAGAGCAGAACTTGTTCCACTAGCTTATTTGACAAGTCACATCTTGCACACTTGGTAGTAAAAGTTACATGTTTAATGGTTGTTTTGTCCTTTCTGGGCTACTGTACATGGCATTCTCATGGAAGATGACCAAATCCTTTTGTAGCTAAAGAGCTCATGCTGATCTACCAAATACGATTCTAAATGTTCCCTAATGGCATGATGAAAATAAATGAATATAAACCCCACCAAATGGAAGTACATTTGGAAGGCATTGGAAGACATTTTGAAAATGTCCAAAGTGCAGCAAGGGCAGAGAATGGGCTAGTTGTGCTGCTCCCGCCTGTTCCTTCAAAACGTTTTAACTGAGATAAGAACAATCTGGAGTGTTTTCAGTGTGGATGGATTGGGATTAGATGGGAAATGTGTGTTTATAAAGGACACAGCACGGCAGAGAAAAAGCAGCACTGAAACGAAATGTAAAAGTGGTCAATCAGAAACAGAAAGACCTATTCAGAGTACTCATATACTGTCGGAAGTAGTATTTTGACCCTCTTGAATAAAACCCCATGGTGAAGAGAACAGAGACATATTGTCGCCTGGTGTTATTCCTTCATGTTGTGCTCTGAATGTCAGAGTATCAGGATGCAAAGGAGTCACTTGAAGGTTAATATGTGTGTGTGTGTGTGTGTGTGAGAGAGAGAGAGAGAGAGAGAGAGAGAGATGGAAAATAAACTCTCCTCAATCAGGAATTTAAGTTAAGCACTGATGAACCCAAAGCTGAACTCATGAGTACCGCATGAAGGCTGGTGTATTGTAGTTAGTAAATGTGTAAATGCACAAAGGATTGACACATAAAGGAAGTTAAGTTAATGGGATATGTACAATTATTATTAAAAGCTATATATTGTTACGTTCACAGTGCGTTTAGAGGGGCACAGAATGAAAGTGTTGCTTTTCCTGAAAAAAATTATATTTATCGAATGATTTAATTATTTTAGATTTTTTACGGGCCCGACAGTGTGTTTATGTTTATATGTACAACCCAGCGACTGGTGCATTGTGATCCGACGGATACGGTCTTTGCACTCGGAAGAAGGAGTCTGTAAGTCCTGCAGCAGCAGCTTCAAAGCCCCGGCGTCTTGAATCACATAAGTAGAATAACCGGAAAGGAACAAAAACCAGAGTCAGTATTGGAGATGCAGATGCTACATGGACTCATAGAAAGGATTTCCTTGGCATCAAACGCACACGGAAATGGCAACTTTTCTCCTCCATCGGTCAGAAGCTCACTTGCTAGCTAACTCAGTTAACATTACTTGTCGGCCAAATCCCTCTTCAACATTGTTAGTTGTGTTCATTATATGACATTGGCCCTAGATATGACATTACTGGTCATGAACCCCCCCCCACACACACACACCTCCTGCCCTGTCCAGTATTGTCGGTTCTCTTCTAGCTAGCTATTTGTATTCACAGGTTGAATAAATGATAGCAGGCCAGCGATAGGTGGCAGAAAATGTATTGATTAGTTGAAATTGATTAGTTATCCTGTAAGATTCACAACATGACACTAGATGTCAGTATTCTGCCAATTTTACGTTTTTTGAAACATCAAATTATCGATGAGATTATTGGTCAAATAATACAGACAATTATCGGTACTCTTATTGGCTATAATCAAGAACAAAAACGCATTTACTCCTCACACTTGAACTGTGAGTAAAATGCTGGATAAGGTTTGATAGCAGAATCACTGGCACAGCTTGTGTGAAAGCTCCCTGAATGTGCATTTCTTACCTCCGCCAAGGAGGTTATGTTTTGGTCTGTCGGCATGAAAGGATTACAGACAAAATATGAATGGTCATCCATCTTTATGAAGGAGAGAAGCATTGGTGCCCTGGTCTCTGCTCTCTGAGTGACCGTCTGTCAGCAGGATTAGCAAAACCCTTCTGAATGGAACTCCCCACAGAGTTGTACTGTTAAAGCTGTCAAGTCACATCCAGTCATTCAAAACAACACTGTCAAATCTAACAACATGCTTGTGACTTTCTCCCTGAGTGATCATTTTATGTTCAGAAGAAATTACAGAAAGGTCATTGTGTGTGTGCGTGTGTGTGTGTGTGTGTGTGTGTGTGTGTGTGTGTGTGGTGCTGATGAAGATTTGACATTGAATGTTGAATTTTAGCACTGCACATTTGGGAAGTTGCCAGTTGACATAATTTTCATGAAATATCAATAAATATAAATATTAATAAATATGAATAAATATTAATAAAACATTATAGGGGCATTTTGAAATGTATCCAGACATGTGTGATGGAGCAGATCTAGTTTCTATATAATGTGAGGGTGCGAACTTTAACCCTCATTGACAGACTTTTACAGGCTTTATCCTGCAAGATTAAAAGAAAAATGTGTTTTTCCTGAGACTAATTCACCTTTCCTCCTCTGGCATGTCACATGAAGATGAATGGCTTCATTTGTGTTGTCAAGTGGCCCCAACATGCATAATTAGAACAAATAAATCGACCAAAAAGTGCTTAAGGTCACAGCAGAAAACCACGATCCTTCACAAACTAAAACATCAAGCCAATCAGACTGATTGTGTGCACAGCTGCTGTGTCCAGTATGACAGGAGTACGTTTTATCCCTTGCCGTGTTTCACACCTTTACAAAACATAGCTGAAAATCAACCTTAAACTTTAAAATTCTTCAGATTTATTTGAATTGCTGTTTTTATTATGGCATCATATCGATATGGAAGTCAAGAGTAATCATGCCCCAGTATGCATTGCCATATTTGAAGGGAATGTACAGAACAGTCATGTTACTTTTAGTCATGTCATCATGTTTTTAACCATTTCTTTTATTTGAGGTGGTTTCATACGTTTTCCTGCTGGTGAAACACTTTAAACTGTTGCAATATGAAGAAGGAAAACTCTAAAATAAAATAAAATGACAAAAATACAATACATTAAATTAGATAAATGTACTAAATTTGCATTCATTTGAAAGTCAAACCTGAAATCATTAGACTGATGTTAATCTTTTGTTTTTGCTTTTTTACATTGTTAAAAAAGTTAGTAAAGCAGTACAATTCTATACTGATCAGTACTAGTACCAGTGCTAATACTATTGCATTAGTGTAGTACAATACTAGCCTGACCCTTATCTTGAAAGATGCATGTTCTGGCAGCGAGCGATAGACCTTCCCGTCTCAAGGGGAGTCACCAATGGATGCATGTCACTGCACCAGTTGTAATCTGTGATAATTTTCTGCATTATTCCTCAAACAAATATCTTTGACGTAGTCACACAGTAACTGATTACAGTATTTTTCAGTACTGTTTTAATGAAAGGCTATATTAAACTGAGGATATTTTTTAAATGTTAAAAGTTTGCTCTTAATTGCCTTTCCTTGTTTTGACTTGGTTACGCTTGGTCCCACAGTCCCCCATAAACAGTAGCATCCAAAAGATGTGATTATAGACTGTGGTCCTGATACTGTACTGTATTTGAGTATTTTGACAATCCAGCAAAAGGATGTACAGTATGTGGCACAGCAATGCAAACAAGTGCCCAGCTCGGATGGCACTACTCTCACTCTCACTAATTTACAGCGACTCACAGTCCCAGCACCGTTTCCTGGAACGTAGAATGAAGGTCAGCAAAGCTTTATGTGACCTGGGATTTGCATCACTTTGTGTTTATTCATGTCAGGTTCCATATGTATGTGAGGTCTACAAGAGAAAAGAAGTGAGAGCATTTATGAGACACAATACGGGCACAGGGCCCAGCAGAGGGGTACCCCGATAGGCCCCAGAATTCCCCGAGCAGCACCCAGCATAGACGAACAACTATGGCCTTTGTTGGTCACCCTGTTGATCTCACACACAGTTAATATAGACTTTTCCCACTGACTCTGCCAAGAGTCTGAAGTCATTTAATGAAGTGGCGGCTGAGTTTAGAAGGAGCCAGTGTGCTTGCTGCTTGCACTGACAGAATGGAAAATGTCTGTGTTATGCAGCAAGCAGCAAGTGACAAGAGGATTGTGTTCTGATACTCACCTCTCCATACACACTCACACACACACACACACACACACACACACACAGATGTAATAGGGATGCGCGCATGCACTACAGTTTCCTGAGGAACGGAATGCATTAATTGCTTGTAATAAATATATAGCGTATAGAAATATGCAGAAATTCCTACTTTGTGTCAGGTGGCCTAAAAGTCTGATTGATGAAATATGGAGTATCTAACATCTGTATTTAATGTCTCATAAACATTATGCGCCTGTCTCCAACGCAACAAAACGTCACAGCTAGCAGTGAGGTCATATAGAAAACGTGTTTGATTACAATTACTGACTCCACCTTTTTTTGTTTACAGTTTCTCCTAAATCTGAAAGTATCTGTGAGGCTCTGAAGTCCAGAGGCAGCCTAATTGTTTCACAAGTTCTTTGTTGTATCTTTGTCTGGTTCATTTATGAGACCAAAACTTACCTTTCATGTCCATTTTCATGGCTGTCAATTTATCCACTTGTGCTGTGAATGGACAGTATTGCTGTATGTATTTGGTCGCAAGTATTTAAGTCCATCTTTTCATCTATCCATAGGAAGACTGTCTGTTTTTGGTGTCCTATTGTGCAGCTGTCAGTTATTTTCAAAACACTCTGGTGTCATTTGCCTCAGATTCCATCCCTTTCAATTCTCACTTCTTTTCTATGGCATCAGCAGGCAGATTCATTCTTCTTCTTAAAGCACATTTCTTTTTTGTTAGCAGGCATAAGCCTCCTTTTTAAATCCAAGGACAATGTGTTTTTGTCCATCCTCCTCCATCCTTTTCAGTGGCGAGTGCAGGGATTCTCTGCCTCGCTCTCTCCCTTTTTCTGAGGGCATCTGGGGGGACCCCAGAGCGTGGTGCTTCTCTCGAAGCTCAATTGTCTAACTGTAATGAACCATGATGAAAGATAACAGAATGAAATGTAATAATTCATGCAGGCTTCGGTGAAGAGCACGTGGCTAGCGTTGGGCTCCGATTGCCTCCTGCTCCTCCACTAGAACAATACACTGGCCCTGCCATCACCACTTGCCCAGATCTGGTCCACCAGTCTTGTTATTCTGGCTTCTTCCAACTATTCAGAGTCATGTAATGCTGGAAGGCCCTCTGTGATCACTGACATGCCAGAACAGCTCTTTGGGAAACAAGACAATCTGTCCTCCTAGATCCACTGGAATTTCTTCGTTCTGTAACCTCTTGTTTGGGACAGGTTGCTCAGGTTTTGACCTGTAGTTGGATTTATCATGAGTCAATTGAGAACATAATCACTGCCCCATGTTGTTTGCTTTGCTTTGTTATTTTTTGTGTTTGAAATTTCTTTGCATTTCTTTTTATGATGGGTAGAAGTAATGTACCTGTAATTCCTTGTTTTACTGTGGCTCAATCATAGGCATTGTTGCCTCACATCAGGAAGGTTCTAGGTTTGAACTCCGGCCATCCTCGGTCCTTTCCGTGTATTTTTCCTCACCAATAAAATCCATGTTTACTATGAATTCTCACTCCTGTCACCAAGAAAGATAGAACTGTATTTGGGCCCATATTTTGTATTTCACTTTGGGGGAAATTTCATTGAACATACTTACACTGACATGACACAACAGAGTGTACCACACACACACAGACTCACACTGCGTCACCCTAAGGTGGGTGGGTACCTTGCTCAAGGGCACCTCCTTTGTGAATGCTCAGGAGGGAAGTGCTGCTCCCTCTTGTACCGTCTGCCAGTGCTTAAGGTTTCACTGACACTGTCCCTCCCTTTCTCTAACCACAGCATCTGTCCTTGGATTCTGGAGCTACTGTTTGCTTCCAATAATGGAGATTGAGAAATTGTAACCCACAAGAAATGTTGAGAATGTACAAGAATGGAAAGCAATGCGACACAGTGTACATTTAAAAGTGTGTACCTGATTTTAACTTCAGTCTGCTTGAAAACTGCTTGTGTGGTTGAAGGTTGTGCTGTCTCATGACAAATTATGTGGTTGGGATGTTGTTGGTGGAAGATGGCAGTGGAGACTAGGAGGGTGAGGAGAACGAACAGAGACTCGATTGATGCTTGAGACCAGCAGCTTGGAGATTTGACGCAGAGCACTTGTGTGTTTGTGCTTATGTACATTCCAGTGTATAGGCTCATGTGTGCATTTTGGACTTCATAAATGTTGCACTGCTTCTTCTCAAGGAGACAAAGACAATAAGGAAGACCTTTATACCCCTCAGTCAATCCTTTAGTCCTTTCTCCTCTGTGTCATTCTTAAAACAAAAATATTCTATAATATAAAAGTTGTATTCCCGCAGTTTGACATAGATGTTAATTTATTGATCATTATTTATTATTGTCACTAAGTGTATGTGGTGCTGTCTGGGTTACTGAACTGTGTTCCTCAAACACCTCTTAGACTTAGCCTCAGCTGGTGGGACTTTCCTATTTTGTTTGACTTTTGTCAGTTTTCTGCTTTGATATCTGACTTCTGTTGCAATGTGAACAATCACCAAGGATTCTGGCACAACACTGGTGACACACTCATATTTTGGGTAAGTGGTAAACTGAATGCATCTGTTTTCCACCACTCATTTTGGTCACGGCCTGCTTACTAACTGTATTCTAACTATATTGTATTGCTTGATTGATTGATTGGAGGTCGAAGTAGTCAAGTGTGTCATACGTGAATGTTTTTCAAATAGAAAGCTAACAATAACAATAGCTTGGTGGTGATGCGTGCTCATGTTTGTCATGCGTTTTTTGACACAAATCAAGGATTGAGGCAGACTAAGATACTGAGTTAGAGCAATTGAATAGGTCGAGAAGCACTGTGTGTCATAGACACAGAGCAGCATCTGCATGTGTTTGCATGTAAGTGTGTTGACTTACACACTGTGCGACCTTCAGTGGGATGGACGGAGAATGTGAATAAACATGAAAAAAGATTGGGAGAGAGTCTGTAAGTGTGTGCCAGTTTGCCAGTTTGGTGGTCTTCATGATGAAGGCTGTTAATTAGTGTAGAATGTAGACTACAGTTCTACCGCCAGCACTGATGAAAAGGGGAAAGAGAGAAGGGAGGGGGTATGGCTGCCAAGAAAGAGGAATTTGTGATAAGCTGAAAGTGATTACAAATGCTGCAGCATTTCTGGGAGACTCCCAGAGCTCCATCATACTGAACCATATGTTTGCTGAAGGCCCCATGACTCAGTTGTACAATGAGCGACTAAATGTTCTAGTCATAACTTTTCGTAAGTGGGCTGGTTGATTTGTGCATCAAGTGCATTTTTAGAAACTCAATCAACCTTGAAAGTCATGAATCACAGAGCCATGTGTAAACTACTGTAACAGTGGGGAAGGAGATGAATATGTTAGGGAGCAGTATTGCAACTTGCAGCTTCAGGGGGAACAGGGTAGCAAAACTGATGCGTTGGCAGCATATCCATCTCACTGTCACACAATGGACTCCCAAGGATCAACCCAAGGAAATGAATGTTTCTTCTACTTATTTGATGGTTCCTTGTCATGTTGTTCAAGAGGAAAGTCAAACACGGTGAATATAGTGTACAGTAAAAAGAAAAGGTATCATGATTCAGTGTGGCGCAGGCACACACACACACACACACACCTTTTTCAAGGGGATGGATGGAAAACACCATTATGTCATTCCCAGTTGCACCCTCCTTGAATGGCCACACTGTGGTGCTTTGTGTTCAGTAGACCGAGGGTAGATGAAGATTTACTGTGTCAAACAGAGACATGCCATACACACATAAAGAGCACACATTTATTGACATTCAATGCCTTGATTGTTTTTGTTTTAGAATAGCTATTTTTATGTTGGAATTAACGCAAAGGAACATGATTTTTTTTGCCTCAGTCCAAGCCCCTGTGCTTTGGTTTGCAGTTTTGTTTATGTTATTACCTCTATTATATCAAAAAAGGTGTACACTAATCTGCACTGTAATATACATGTATACACTAACAGCACTATAGTAATGAAAGAGACATGTCAGCTGTGTTGAGGACAACAGAACTTTTCAATAATTTTCCATCTCTCCTTCTCACTCAGCCTCACTGTCTTTTTGTCTGCTTCCTAACATCTGCTCCCAGCCAGCCACCTGTCTCCTGTCACATGCAATATTAATGTACGCCATACACTTGTTCATTATTTCCCCTGAATGTGCTCATGTCAAGTTGAATATGCATTACAGGATTGTAAAGAACCATTTTATTCGAGGTGATCACTCTCTTTCTTCCGCCTCTCTCTCTCCCCCTCTCTCCAAACCAAATGCCATTTCTCAGGTCTTTCTATCCACTGAAGTGGTATGGTGTGTGTGTGTTCGTGATTGTGGGTGTCTGTTTGAGCTCAGCGTGCATCCATACACCACTACAGCTTGTTTCCCAGGAGACACACAACTGCGTGTGCTAGGAGGGTGGCAGAGGGATGGTCGAGGGGGTGGTTGGCGGGATGGGGTGATGGAGGGGTGGCATGTCAAAGGGGGACTGTAGAGGGGTGAAGTAATCAGTAGTGTTGTGGGAGGGGAGCTGCTGCAGAGGGGGTGGCAGTAAAGCAAGGCCAGGCCAGGCGGGTGGCATGGCAGTGGGGCCTCCTTGTGTCCTAGGCCCCCTTGTCCCTCTTGGTCCCTTTTTGCGGACAGCATCTGCAGCCTGCTTTACATGCAAAACACACCCTGCAGAGAGGGCGTCTACACATGGGGCTAAGGGGCCAGAAGAAAAGCATTCCTGAGGCAGTGCTCGGAGAAGAGGGAGGTGGGTCTCTTCAACAGCCTCTCTCTACCACTGTCTCTCCCAGATGAAGCAAGGGGGGATGCAGTAATGAGAGATGAGAGGATAAATTCACTGCAGATTATTTTGCTTTGGTTCTGGCTTGAGCTCATTTCCATACCGAGTCAGTGCCATTGTCTCTCCTGACAAGAGCTCAGTTTCATTTACACTTGAGCTGACACTATCAACCAACTTCCTCCCGATGACAGCTTCTGTATTTGGTCTAAGAAGAAGCTATTACGTCTGCGAAACTCAGAACATGTGAAAACATGAGTGAAACCATGAATTTATAAATTGTCTGTTTATAGCCATGTACAAATGTGATGTTATACTAAGCAGCGATATGAGCCAAATGCTAACAGGTGCTAACAGTCTGTAAAAATGATTTTTAACCGGTATAATGAGGTATGAGGTATGTCATATTCCCTGGGTACCAGCCTGGTACCCAACAAGACAAAAGACTTTTATTCCTCAGTAGGCATGGTTGGGTCTCCCACCGATCTCATTTGGAAGTGTTGTTAACTTCCTGTGGATAAATTAAAGCATGTTTTACTAACATTTTAACTTTTAAGTTGCCTTTTATAAGTTATTTGTTTTGCTACAGTATGTCATTTTTTCTTGGTGGTTCAGCACTGGTTTAATGTCTGCCATTGGGTGATAAAGGTAAGAGACTTTATGTTTGAGCAGTTTATTCTCAAGAATTCATTCTCTTGTTTTTGAGATATTTTAGTGTACAACGCGTTGTGATACTAAAATTGCGAATCATCTCTTACCAGTTCTCCGTCACCTGAGTGTCCTCCATCTTGGCAGTATGCTGTCTCATTGTTAATAGAGGAAAAAACATGAATGGAGAGCTGAGGCCTGATATTATACAAATGTATTTTATTCCATTGCTTACCCTTTTTCCATTTTCCTCCCATTATGTTAAGACACGGTGCTGCCTGAAACAATGTGACCAGCACTAACCAGATGTAAGGGCATGTGAGTCATCTCGAACAGAGAAGCGTGTGTGTGTGTGTGTGTGTGTGTGTGTGTGTGTGTGTGTGTGTGAGAGAGAGAGAGAGAGAGAGAGAGAGAGACAGAGACAGAGACAGAGAGAAAGAGAGAGAGAGAGAAAGGTCACACACCTGATATTTAGCTATTTTGAAACATTGACACAACAATAGTAGAGGTTAATGGTCATTGGTCTTTTGGGGAAAGGATTTCAAGACAATGTCCTAAAGACTGTGGTTTAAGGCCATTGTGTCGTAGGCATCGTTAACAGTTTGTGGTGTTTCATCTGAGATTGTTTTACAAGCTTGTCCTCCATTGCAAAATGACCCACCAGACTCCTGTGACGTAGGGTGTTTGTTCTCTTTATTCCCACACAAGGAAGCTTCCTCTCACTTTTCACAATCCTGCTGCAAAAGTCAATGTGCAAGATTGCTCTCTTTGTGTAACTAGTGTGTGCAACAATAAACGGAGGAAATGAGTGCTACTGCCTCACTAAATGTAAACATTATGCATATCAAGAGGTCATTTACTGCCGCCTCAGGTTTCACAGGCAGCACTTCATAAGAGAGATGAAATACATTATGTCATTCTGTACCTTTGTATGCAGTGAAAGGTGTTGATGACACTGATTGAATACACACAGAAACAAAGTGTAAAGGGAATATCAGGACTATACGGTTAAAGCCCATTTGGTCCACAAGAAAATACAGCAATGCCATTGGATGTATTTATAAGATAATTTTGGTGCAGGTGCAGCTCTCTCTCTCTTAAATGACAAAGAGGAATTCTCAAGCTTACAATTCTGTACACCCTCCAGTGTGTTTAAACACACACAAATTCCAAGAACTGTGTGCAGTATTATGACTAGATATGACTGTATATCTACCCTGCACATCACAAATCCCCTTACGTGGCTCCGTATAAATCGTTACCATATTTGCACTGAACAGCAATGTGTGTGGTGTTCATCCACATTTGGTCAGTGTATCTTTTGATGCATTCTGGCTTCTGCTTTGACCAATGGTGTTCGAGTTGGTTTTGGTCAACTGCTGAAGAACCTCAAACAAACTGAAGTGCAAGTCATCTTCTATCATCTGACAGCTATGTATTTAGGTTTTCTTCTGAGTTTATATTTCAGTTGTGAAGCAATCCAGTTGTAGATGCTGCCTCTCAATTCTTACACCATTCTTCCAGTTAAATTCTATAAATGACAAAGAGGAACACATCACCTGGATATCTGATGGTTACTCTGGTCCCCAGTGGATATTCACCGATGTGTTCCAGGATGGTCTCCCACTCAAAATGTGTAATGGAGTTGGAGTGTGCATGTTCATGCTGACATGATGACGCTAGCACAGAGCATTTGATGTGGCAGCTGGGGACGTTGGTATAACTAGCCAATTAAATCACTCGATGGTATGTCCACTGATGTTCTGGGTCAAAAGAGGAACTCCACGAATCATCTTTTGTGTCCAACCCCCCACATATGCCACATGCTTGCACATATTAAAAGGAACAACAATTGTTTTGTTTTGCTTTGCTACTTCTTCACCATTTTCTTTTTGTGCCTATTTTATTATCTTTCTCTTGCGTCTTTGTCTCACTCTCACTTAATGTTCCTTTCCTTAAAGTGGTAAAGAAAGCCCATGTCATGCCCCATTCCAGATGTTAAAGTTACACTGAAAGGAAAAGGCCATTGTATAATTACAAACACATACAATTAGGATTTGGTTTTAGGACTGGCTCTAATCTTAGTTGGATGACTTTCTAGACCGCCCAAAGAAAGAGCTTTATGTTATTGTGAGCAGTGAGCACATGGTCAACTGTGTGGTGTCCTCAAATAGAAACTTCTAATAACCCAGTCTTCTTTTTAAAAAAGGATATGGTTTACTGTTTGAACTTCACAATGAAGTCCACTGTACACACACACACACACACACACACACACAGGAATTGTCATGTGTGTCGTGGTGGTGTGTTCAGAATGCCTTTACAAGTATGTACATCTGCTTATGTATGTGTGTTTTATTAGAAGAACTATGTCTCAAAAACACAACCCACCCAGCGATACAACTACTGTGACATGCGCTGGTCTTTAATGTACAAAAAAAGCAGTTAATGTACCCTCATGTTATTTGGCTCACATTCAATATCTTGCCTTGATTCAGTTGTTTGATAGTAGATAGTAAATCGTGTTTCACTTGTGGCTTGTAATTGTCTATCCCAGTCAGTACATTGTGACGGTACTCGGCATTGGCTGATCCATCTTTCCAATGTGTGTGGTGGTCTGCAACAAAGTCACATGAACAACCGTAAGTTATCCATGTTCTTGTTCTGGGAAGTGGAGGTTTGCTGCACTGCAAAATCAAACTATATTTTAACATGACACCACCCTTGAACTCTACTGCGCCCTCACGTGATATATTTTTCCTCTGTGTACCAAGCTTCAACAACTCTTGTTGAAAATAGTTTGTCTCCTTTTATCCTCCTCCCTTTAAAGTGACACTTCTCTCACACTAAAGACAAGATGGGAGCCACAAGTCCTCACTCCCTGTAATTTTCCATGTCTCCCTACGCTGTGAATAGAATATGAACAGATGGAGATGCAGCTCTCTGCCCAGATGTTCTTCTGTGTGGAAATGTTACAAAATAAACCTATACAAGCATGTTCCAATTAATAGGAATCTTAGTTTCCTGCTCCTCAGGTCCCATTTATCAATGCACCCTACATGGCATTGGGCAGGCAATGCTGCAACCTGTTGAACTTGAAGTGAATTAGAACACTGACAGGTCTTCATCCAGCAGCATACCTCCCCTGGGTTTGGTCAGGGGGACCTGGCTGGTGATCCCTGTGTCATCCCTCCCACACTGAAAAAAAAAATACAAGAAACATTTCCCGGGCCCTTCTGTCCAACCTCCTCCTTTCTCTCTTCACACATACACACACACACACACACACCAGTGAGACATGGGTGTCTCGTCCCAGCTAGCTAGCGGCTGCAAAGCGAGGGAACAGGAGGCCCCACCACTGGGCCAGCTGTTCCAGACTCCCTAGCTGCCCTGGGCCCCACATTCCCTCATTCAAGGGAGCTTTGTAGTTCTGACATCTTGGAACAGTTGAGCAGCTCAGCTTCTAATGCTGCTGTAATGGTAAAGGAGAGACATACAGAGGGAGGGAGAGAGGGACAGAGGGAGGGAGGAAGGGGAAAAAAGATTGAGACAGGCTTTATGTGTGCCTGTTTGTTACGCTCAATCTCTACACTCCTCCATCCCTTGATCCTCTCAGCCCCTCATCTTGAATCTATTCACTGTATTTTACCAAGGCCTTTGCTGGGGTGTTGTGGTTACATCTCACCTACAAGTAACTCACTAAGATCGTAAGGCATTAATTTATACAGTACTCTGTATGTGTGGGCTTTGTAATGTGAAACAATGTTGATTTTGTCGACTGTATGTAGACTCAGTGCTCGATGACGAGTTTAATCTTTTTGCTGAAGTCTGTACCTAATCCAGACAATCCGACTGAGGTGTAAGGTGATTGTTCAAGCACTTAGAGAACCTGCCAGGCACACTATGCTACTTAGTACTGATATGTAGCTGGTGTCTTTGTCCTCAGCTGCGTCCTGGCCATGTGCAGGAGCTAGTTTGCATTCTGTCAAGTCAAAATTGTGAGGCTATCAGCCGTTGGAATGTTTGCTGGGATGTACTGAACTGTATTGTAACAGTGACTCCCTCTCTGCCTTCTTCTGTGCCATACTGTTTCATTTCTGTTCAGCTGCTACTTTCAGCACAAAAAGAAATGCCTGTGGCATATGCAGCTATTAACCCCTATGTACACTATTGTAATTCGTGTCCTACAGAGCCAGTGCAATTTAGCCAGAAATGACTGCAGTGTCACTCAAGGGGCAACTGATTGGAAGTAGTGGAATCTGTCAATTAGCAGTCATATTAAAAGCTAATGGTCACAGTAGTCTGCCTGCTTAAGTGCTCAGTGTTTACACCCTTGCAACGTTTTAGAAAATGTACTGCAAATGCAAATGGAGGCAATGGAAGCCATTTTCATTCTTGGAAGGTCTGATACATACGTTTCCAGATTACTGTACTACTTCAGCATGTTCCTACCCCTCCAAGTCCATGAAACCTTTCCTAGAGTCTATATCTCATTTTATTTATTTATTTTTCTCTAAGGTAACGTTTTTAGTACACACAGAATCATCTCCAGAAATGTGTGCATCCACACAAATCCAGTAAATATGCAGTAGTACATATGCCAGGCCTGTAAGTGGCGCTGTAATGCTGCCAAAGAACTACACAAACACAGAGAAGAAGACACTTGGAGCATGCACACATGTAATTTAGGGATGTCATAATGCTGTCAAATTTTGTAGTTGCAATTATTCCTAATCGATAGTAATATTCCAGATTGTATTACTTTCATGAGTATGAAAAATATTTTTAAACTGTTTATTTATTCAGGCAGTTTTCATGCTGAATATTCTTTTGGTGCTGCAAATAAAAGATGTCAAGGCTTCATATTGGGGAAAAACAGTCTCAGCTCAATGTATCTGAGAGAAAATATTTATGGGAGATTTAACGAATGTAGAATTCAACTATATGAACATAGAAACATAAATACAATCAAGTCATGTCATGTCATGCATTTCTAATTGATGGGGGACCCTGGACCTCCCTCGCCTGCGCACTCTTCCCCCTCCAGTGAAGAAAATGTGTTGGAACATTCTATAAACTTGCAGTGACATTGTTTGGGGAGAACTAGGATGGATGAATGTCTGGTGACATTGTGACATATTTTATGTTTTAGCAGAGATGTTAGCAGAGAAGCTAGCAGATACAATAGCAGAGAAGCTAGAGGTTCTTGCAGCAGCTCCAGATCAGTCACAACACACTACTCATTTTTATGTAACTGAAACTGAACCTTGCACCAACTGGATGTGTTCATTTGGTGGATAAAACTCTGGAAATGTCTCAGTTCTGTCTGCTGTTTCTCCTCAGTGCCCTGCTCAAACTCTGATCACAGTCGCCATACACACACACAATGTGACTCCGTCACCACTGTGAGAGATTTCTGACGTTACGAGAGATATTGCGATTTCTAACATTGTTTAGGATTAATCCACCTTGGCTTTTGTAAATGTGATTTATCATAAATTTGATTAAATTTGATGATGATTTAATGATTTCCTGACACGCCCAATGTAAACAAACACACAAAGCGTAATATCGCTCAGTTACTTTTTAGGCATTGTGTAGTTTTCAGGACTGATTAGAGCAATTTTGGCTCCTATGATTCAAGCTGAAAAAGAATCGTTTAGACTACAATGAAGTCCAAGTGTGAGCGTTGGGGCTCAGTGTTTTGGCAGATAGCACCTTTTGCATGCAAATAATGTGGTGCTGTTGTTTACACCTAAAGGCATGCCTCCCCCAACCCCCTAGCTATCTCTGTCACAACTCATAATATAGATGATTGGCGTAATTCCAGTAGTGATATGTTGTAACTTGCTGAACCCAGGACTTTTGCCAGCCTTGCACTTTATGTAGCTCCACTTCTCTTCAATGACATGTCATTCAGAAAAGGCTCGTTTTATGAAGCAATCAGGAAGGTTATGGAATTGTAGATCTCAAGGCAAGACCAATTGCTCTCTCTGCTCACACAACCAACCAAAGAGAGGTTTAAACACCCCACCAGAAAATACTGAAAAGTAAAAGTGTGTTTGGGCACACATGCTTGTATTTGTGCATATGTGTGATTCCCAGTTTTCTTCTTGATCATATGGGAGAGACATGTGAGAGAAAAGAATGATCATGATTCAGAAAATTCCCAACAAGCAAACTGGGCTCAGCAGACCCCTCTGGTCAATGATATGCAGACCTTTTAAATTCCCATGAGGACAACTCCCTCAATAGTCTCACTGATGGAGATTTCCTACGCACATAATGCAAATGTCCTCACTCTCATTCCAGTCCTGCACATTTATTTGTCATATACAATGAATATCCTCTTGTATGAAGTTCGTAAGCAGCAGAAGAACGGTGCATTTGAGGCAGCTAGTGAAAGATGTCTTTTTTTTCTTGCTGTAGTACCCACTGGTGACCTTAAGATGGGACTGCTGCATTCATTTTATTGCTTGTGTATTTGCAATGTTATGGCAGCAGATGAGATCAGATAAACAGTAGCAGCACTGAAAGTATTAAATATATATGACAGGGTTACAGTGACAGCTTTTAAAAACATTTTTTAAAAACATAGGGACCGATGAGGTACATATGGTTTGCAGATTGAAGTATTAGTGTTTATTCAAATCACATTCACATTTTCTTGGGGGCTCCGATTTGATACTAATCGTTGTTGTTTATATATATATATATATTCTCTCCATTGTGTTTGGAATTCATCCGTTATCTTCAGATATTTATTGGATCATTCTTCACTTGACTCTTAATTTCTTTTCCCCATTTTCTGCAGGTTTTGGTGCTGACCAGCAGCAGCTTTATGGGTTTTCAGGGTGTTTACCTGTACTAATTACAAACTATAGTGGGATTCCATGTTTCACCACACAACATGGCAAGTGAACAATACACAAAAAAAAGAGGTCATAAACAGTTTAGTTGTCTGACATAAATTATTTCATTTTCATTTCATATTTAAGAATCTCAACAACATGTACACGTTATATTCCACCATATGTCACATCTGTGCTGCTTTTGAGTCATGTTTTGTATCAAGTACAGTATGTCACATGATAATTAGACTGACACAAAGAGTAGGCTAGCGTCAGATTGTATAGTGAAAACAATACACAGAATGGACTATTTACATTTGGGCATATGCACATACAGATTTCCAACAAAAAGCTCTGTTTGAGCATTTGGGGTCTTTGAATAAGAGGACGCTCATCAAACATGGGACTTTAATCTAGTTTTACTCTGACATATTTTTTTTTTTCTCATATCTTTTAGAAAGGTCCCACATAATTATACTTTTTATAATCTAATCTAATCTAATATATGGTCATGATGGTTCAGAACCTTCTGAGACATCTGAGGGCTTTATACATTTGCGTTCTGGAGGTTTTTTAGAGGCTGTGAGTTTTGTTTGAAGCCCACAGGTGTGCAGCCATCTGGGGCCAAACCGTTGAACCAGTCTCCCTAGAACAATAGTCTACCAACCAATAAGTGACATGTAGGCACACTTTTCTGGTCGTTATGCATTTTTTTTTCTTTGATACTTTTACTGTAAATTGTTGCTATGTCAAAGAATTAGTGATGATGAGTAAATGTGTTTGTGCATTTGAGGACATGTGTGCATTGGCCATATAAACTAGTTGTTTACATGTGGTATATATTGTTGATATTTAGCAGATGTGAAGACTGCATGACTTTAACCACATTATTTCATATAAGCACAACCAGTACCACTATCTAAGCTTCAGAATTATGTTGTTAATCTTGAATTTATGAGTACCATGGTTTATATATCCATGAGAATGCTCTCAAAATACAAAACATACCTTCTTTTATGCACACAGCACTGTAAAAAAAAATTCAAGCTATAAAATCTCTTAACTCTTTATATTTTACACATCACCTGAAAAGTGTTGTTGTTTTTGGTGTTGTTTTTAGACATTTTGCACTTGTTCCTTGCAAAATGAAATAAGAAAACTCCCAGTGGAATAAGATTTTCTTGTCCCAGTAGATTTCTCTACTTTTTAAAATGCAAATAAGCTTGAAACATGTGGCGATTGTCTAAAACCAAGTCACATTTTCAAGTGATATATCATATGTTAAGTGATGAACAGATTTTCAGAAAGTAGACATTTCATTCAAATAAGTAAATCAGTAAGATTTTGAGTTTTGCAGTGAACGTCATTCATGTCACAGTTCAAATGACATTAAACGTCTGAGCTGGCTGTGTGCAAGCGGCAATAAAGCATTAGTTGTCAGGCTACAGAACAGCAGAGTGGAAACACAATGATGTTGTGCGGACTGCACGCACTTCCTGTTCTTGGTATTTTGTGAGGATTTCTAGGAATTTGAGGCAACTTATGCTTTGGGTTGTATTTTTTTCTATTTCCTGTTTAATGTGTATGTGTGTGTGTGTGTGTGTGTGTGTGTGTGTGTGTGTGGCTGCAAACCCTCTTTAACCATTTATGACGGTTTTGAGATGACCACTGCTATCAGGTTTAGGGAAGGTGGTGCAAGTTTAAATTCTATAAAATATTCTATAAATAAAATCAGTTGTCCTCTCTTCTACTGCATTTTTGAATATCAGTCATTTATCATTTGCAGCTGTGTGAAATGTGGTCATACATTTTATATGTTTAATCTATTGATAAGACAAAACAAATTCTTGTTTTTGTTGTTCTCATCTCATAATGACTAGATTTACTTACTTTATTCATCTATTTTGTAGTGATTGTAAAAATAGATAAAAATTATCTATCTACTATTATCTAAATATGAACCCACAGGTGTTACAATGATATGGCCTTTAATTAGAATAACACTTTTTGCATATGAATTAAACAGACGCCTTTCTAGTGAAATTTTAAAGTCATTAGGGGAAATAATTTGGTAATGTGTGAATAAATGGGGAAATTTGTGAAACACTTTTTAAGGCAGAAAGATGCTATACTTCACGCCAGTGTACTTCCAGCTTTGTTGCTAGGGGTTTTAGGTGTCACTTCTGTACCTTATTTCGTGTGTTTTCAGGGTGCATGTTGTGATTTTGAATCGTATTACCTAATGTGCAATATATTATATATTATTATATATTATAACTGTAGCTTTCATGTTAGGTATATTACTTCAACGGAGAGATGAGTAACGAATGCCTTACATGCATTTGTTTTGAAATTTGCAAAGCATCCATTGTTTCCTATATCTTTATTATAGAGCTGCAGTATATCTATCTATATACTGTGTCTATATAGGGTTCTCTGACAAATGAACATGCATGATAAACATCTACTTTTTATACTAAACTGTGAACTATCAAAATCAAAATATTCACCAGCACATCACATCATTACACTGGTTTGGATTCAAGCCAAATTCATCTCTGTATTACAGGATACAATCTGTCCTCACCTGCAGCTCAGGTTAGGAGGATTTCAGGAGTCAAGTTACAAACCGTTTTATCAGGTGCCGACATTAAAACGGCTTAATACTTGTTGTGCTTTGGATTGTCTAAGGACTTAGTTGTCTGCAAATGAAACATGTGTTGGTGATAACATCCAAATGTGCCTCCTCTTGGCAGTCAAAAGGCAATGCCAGGAAGATTATTTCCTAAGAGGCTGCTTCATTTCACATTCCACTGTTATGTTTTGAAAACACAAACCGAACAGATGAAAATATTTGTAAACACTATTTTTTGTTTTCACAAAGTGAGGACATCATTTTAATATTGAGAACAATTCTTCAGAGTATCAATTTCTCCTGACTAGACAAAAGCAACATTTTATTTACTCAATTCTTTTTAGAACATTTGCATACAATTTTCTACAGCAAACAAAATCAGGTGCTGCCGTATCCACGACATGAATTTCCTGTGTATCCTCATGTTTATGCACAATTTAGGGCATTTGGTCAAATCTAATTATTGGCCGTCATTTTATCTGATGTAAAATGTATAAATGTGAATTCAACACAATTCAAAATTAATAGAAGCCATGCGTCTATCTATACAAGATAAGTGTACTGTCCTTTGAAACAGTCTGTCCTTACAATTCTATACTCCTCAAAACTCATTCCCCGTTCAATCTTAACAGAGACCAACTATTCTTTGTCCATTTCCACTTGATTTACTCTCAGTGTATCATTTCCTCAAGAATTTGACTTGAAGTGAGATACCTTGAAGATCCATTGTGCATGGTGTTTTGTGAGCAGAAGGATCAGGGTTTAGCTAGTGACTGAGGTGTGTAAACAGTAAACTGGCAGGGATGAATCAGACTGCATCTTTGCTGATCTGCAATGGTAGACAGTATGTAGTTTAGTTGATTTCACTCAGTCAATGCTGATATCGCTTCCAGCCAGTGAAGGTCTTGCTGTTGCATTTACCACTCAATGGAATGTTAAGCAAAGTTGTTTCCCATGCAACAATGCTGACAGACTAAGCGTTTTCACTTGGACTTGGAATGAGACTACACGCTGTGAGACTCCTTCATCCTAACTTTTCAGTCAACGGCCCTGACCAAAAACAGTCACCAACAGTATTTCTCCCTCCCCTGCTAACGGGGTTCAGCGGCATATTAAAGAGGCTGCTGACAAAAAAATGAAGAAATGATGTAGGTATTACAAAAAACAGAAACCTAAATGGAACAGGCAGTAACATGAGACACTTAATAAGTCAGCAAAGTTTTATGATAGTCAGAATACAATGTGACTATCTGAGCGGTGAAGAAATATGTGAAAGAGACATGCCATATCAATTATTTGTTACTTTGTTACTATGGTGATGTTTGGGCGAAGTAGTGATGCATCATAATGACCTACTTGTGTTGTTGGTTGTGTGGTTAATGATATAACAGTTCACACTTGCTTGTATACTGTATAGCCAACCATAAATGACAAAGAGTACTGTGAAATATTTTTTGCTGTGAAGAAAAACTATTACGCGAAGAACTATCTGAACCTGAATGTCCTCACACCTGTCTCACAGGTTATGAAGCCTCGCCAGCAGGACACAAACTGGTTTGGTTTCATGTTATATTTAGTTCATGAGCCCCTTCTTCTTTCTTGTGTTGGTTTGTCAAACTTTTGGTTCGAGCTGAGAATTAGATGGTGTGTGGTCTGTGTGTGGTCACCCCATGACAGTTGCCATGTTGCTTATGTATCAGTCTTCTGCTCTTGTGGAGAGGGCTGACACAGGGCTTTGGTCTTAAGAGATTTTCATCAGCCGGCGACTCAGATTTTAAAGCCATCTGGCATGTAGGAGCTGGGGCTGCGAAGCTTACCTTGTGACTCTATTTGCCCTGGCTGGGGACGTTTGACTTGTCCTTTCAAGGTCATGACCCTTGATTCATTTCCGTCCAGCGGCCATTCTAACAGCAGGGTTAAGTTTACTTGATACCCCTGCAAGTGCTACTTGAAAGTGCTGTGTTTCTGAAATTATCCCTCTCAGCTTTGATACTCTGGTTTCTGTTATAACCCCACTCTGTCCATATTGGCCCTTGGTCCATCTGGACAGCCCCCGAACACATACACTCACCCATACACACACACATCACATCACCCTGTTCTAGCTCTATGCTTCCCACACAAATTTAACTAACATTACTAATCCTGCATATGGCCATAAAACATGCACGAATTGTACTTCAAGTGCAGAGGACATTCTATATTGTCGTCTTTAGTGTACCACTGGTAGTATTTGTTGCCACAGCTCCCAAGATGACAATTCTTAAAATGTAGGGTGATGAGTCTCTCTCTAGACTTTTTGACGCTAGAAACAGGCTGAAAGATAAGGTCTGAATTCAAAGTGTGCTATAATTCAGTGTCAAGTTGTTATTACTGATATGTTCAACTCCTGAAGGCACATCACCATATGCAATGTGGCACTGACACACTGCGAAAACTCACCGGCACACATACAACAGCAGTCCATCACGACACGTCAATGGAACATCAGCATCAACATTACATGACTGTTGTGATGTGATGGGCTGACAACAAACCATTCCCAAAACACAATGCCTGAAGCCATGGGAACACTCCAACTAAACTCTCCCCAACACGTTACACCAGAAACACAACTCAGGGTTAAGTAAGTAATTACCTCGAACTCAGTAAACGTTTAAACGTTAAAAAACCTTAACAAACTTTTGTCAAATGGGAACTTGTGTGGGCTGGTGGTGTAAGCGACATACTGTATAAGGACAGCATTGCTGATGACTAATTCCACATTTTCCACTTCAAACACTGGCCAAAAGTCATCTATTTATCATACATTCACTTTTGTACTTCTAGTATGTACACTTGTTGTTCTTTCTATGATTCAGTGATGACCACCACATTATACAATACTTTGTACGATTCCTTAACCTGTCCACACTGCTATCCATCAGGATACATTTGATCCTGAGAAATGTATATGTTTCAAGAGTGTGTCACTCCGATTTTCAAATGTACTGAGGGAATTTTGTTTTGTGTGACTACTCACAAAATAACTCTCCCCTCAGAACTGCCTTGGAACTTTGAATATTTGAACTTGGTGCACAGCCGGCTGGTTTCACAGGCCTGAGGAATCTTTCAGTAGCCCCTGGTGCCAGGGGGAGGGCATCAGGTGTCAGACCCCTCCACACACACACACACACACACACACACACACACACACACACACAGCTAGGGTTTTCTAGGAATGAAAAAAAAGAGAATACACGAGTGGAACAGTTTAGAACAATAAAAAGAATACTTGTTGGTGGTCAAAATTCATGATTTAGTACTTTATTTCCATGTCAGCAGAGTTTGACTGAAAATTGCCTTTGTCAGTGTCACACTGTCAATGTCGTCACAATGCTACAAGTGCAATAGTTGCAAATGCAAACTCTGTGAAGTTCAACTACTGCAATGAACAAACACCTCGTAGATGTTTTAAAAGTACAAGCTAATTCATTAATTAACCACCAGCCTATGACACAAGGACAATAATAATTATGTGTCTTACATTCTATCAGTCAGAAAATCACGAAAGAAGCTTTCACTCAGTCCTTGCTTCGATTTGAAAAACACAATAAATATGTTTAGAACTACAAATCAACTTTGTTTGCCTGTTGATTGTTATTTTGTTTTACATCCTGCTCTAAACCAACTGTGTTGGATGAGTGGTTCAGGTGTTTTAGTGTGCCAGCTAGACAGATGTGCAGAGCTGACCGCCTATGAGTGCTTCAGGATGGGGGGGGTGCTCATGGCAGCACCCACTGCTGGAGGACAGTAATTGCAGAATTCTTTGTGCTTATATGTCAGTCTCCAAAACACCAGAGAGAGCTGCTAGATTTGTCGCTTGTCGCTTTTTTGAAAAGGAGTTGCTAGAGGGGGCTAAGTCGGCAACACTGCTTATCACCTTGATTGGAAGATATGTCACTAATTATTGAAGTTACGAAGCAATAGTGAACAAAATTGAGAACGCAGGCACAGGGATGGTATTCATGAATGGGCTCGAGTATGAGAGACTTTCTGCTGTCTTATGGGGAGTGGTAGTCACCAAGTCACAGTTTCATGACCTAGGAATGTTATCCATGATAGCTATTTTTTACATGATAGCCTGGAGCCCAACAGGAGGAGAGGGATAGGTGGGTGGGCACATGGTTTTACCTGTTCTAACTCAACATCTTTTATGGAGGTGTTCAAATATGAGTGCTAGGATTATAATTATATTAGGGATACATCTATTGTGTGAATCTGAAGTCTTCGATATTCAGTTGATGTAAAACCTCCTTAATATCACCTCTGTTTTTTCACTATCTTTAAATATTTTGTTTGTTCATTATCTCCCGCTTTTTCCTTTGAAGGATGCTGGAGCTGATCCCAGCTGTCAACAGGCAAATGGCGTAGTACACCCTGGACAAGTCCTCACTTCATTGTCCTAGTTGATGATGGTGTCCATAGTTTTTTAGATTTTCGAACATCTGATAATATCATGAGGGGATTTCAAGTTTATGTACAGCCCACAATGTCTCATCACGAAGTGACACGGTACCTTCTGCATCGGACAGTGAGGGGTGTATTTTTTTTCGCAGTGAGATGACAACAAGCTCAATTTTTCGGTAGTGATGGAATTTTTTTTGTGTAAAGCTGGACACCCGAGTTTGGAGGCATCGCCATGGGACAGTTTAAATGTCAAGCCCGTCTGACTTGGTCAGAAGTTCAGTCATTCCGCATTCTTGACTAAAGTATAAAGCTGCCCTAATCCTTTTTACCAGGTAGCTAGAGTTGGCAGTGGAGTCCAGGAATTCCTGCGGCATACCGATTTGGGGAAGTTGCTAGGGTTTGGATGGACAATTCAAACAACAAAAGAGTCCTCTCATTCAAAGAAAACTAGGGTTTAAGTTCTGTGAGAAATTTCTTCCACCGCAGAGATGGGTGCAATGTGGAATGTGACATATTTAGAGTGCTTCTGATGGCTGCAGGTTTAAAAAATACGAGCTTAGGCTAAACAGAATTGTGGTGAAGAGCTGTGAAAGAAAGCAGTTAAAGGCAGGGTCAAATATAGAGGGTGGGGGGCGTTGTTATGGAAGTGAAGGATGTATGGTTTTGATCTGAAGCTTCAGCCACGGTGCGAACATCCAACCATAGCAGGCTCTACAGTGGCTTACCTGGCCATCAAACTGAGTCAGTGACCTGCCAGCCTCACTTTCCAATAGTCCAATGTCAGGGATCAGGATCAGCCTGACAAGAGTGACTAGAGAGACACAGAAGGCAGCGTCTAGCTCCTTTATTTGGCTTTATAATGCTGCCAAAGTCTCAGGCCTCCACAGAGGTGGAGCAGCATTACTGACCTGTCCTGCTGCTCCTCTCAGGCCCAGTGGATTAGCTATGAAAAGGCCCCTAGAGAAAAACTGTGGGTGAAATACACTGGTCTGTCTTTGTCTCATCTGTCTGCTGGGTTGGGGAGCACTGACTTTAGCCCTCTGTCAACTAGGCCTGGTGAAACCCCTCAACAAAAGCCATTCATCTGTTGTACTGTACATGCCAAATGGTGGGCATTTCTCTCACGAGTTGGTTTGTAAGCTGCATCTGTCTGTGTCTGCAATTACAAGTCTGTTAAGAGAAGAATGGTGTCTGTGCAGCTGGGGTTTTCTGCATTTTCTGAGTAGATCTGATTAACCTTCTGTCTACTTGTTATTGACCACTGGCCAGCCGTGTTGTTTTCGTCGTCCTTGTCACTGAGACACACGCAAGCAGGTTTTTACTTGTACAACAGCTGCATTATGTAAGGCCATGTACTTCTTCTTGTTGTGTCCGGTTTACTAGCTATTGCATTAGTGTTAATAAATTCAAATAGCTTTAATACTCTGTTGTAATCTGGTTATGCATACACATATAATTCCCCATTAAGGGGGTACTGTCTCTCAGATTTTGTAATTGGATTTTGTGGCTTTTAAAATGTATTCAAATATGTCTCCTTATCCTTTCATTTGATGTTTCTTATTTACATCTGTGACCTGGTAGTCAAGAATGCAGATACCCATCTATTAGTCCTGTGGGATCCTTTCTACTATAAGGAGGGGAACTTCTTGAAGGGGATGATGATAATGATGCTATTTCAGCTATTTTTGTTCATATTTTCATTTCAAGTAGGACCCATACCCATACCCAGACCCATTTTTTGGTTTCTACCTGAAGAATTGCACTGGTGTTTGCACTGTGTTTTGTAGAGGACTGTAATTTCATCTGTGCTGTATGTCAGGCATATACAGTATATTTGACAATAAAGTTGACTTTGACTTTTAGATACGAAAAAAGCATGGTTCAGGTCATGGATGGACTAGAGACATTGTGAGTCATACCAAATGTGTCTAATAGATGTCAAGGTAAAATCCTGACAGATTTATTTGATAAAGCAAAGAACAGACAGAGAGAGAGGAGGGCGTCAACATCCTTTGAGGAATCTCAGGTTCTTAAAAATGTGTGCAAACTTGCAGAATATCTTTTTTGTGGTAAAACATGATCATAAAGAGGAAGTTGGGTGTGCTATTATGCGGCCTTTTATACTTAATACTAAGCTGCAGGTGTATTGCTCACTCTCCCATCGTGTTTCCATTGTGTCTCAGGATGCTGTTTTTCTTTTTGTACATCTATCAACAATATTTTGCATTATGATTGCGCAGCAGCATCACATCTTTCTTAAACTTTCTTAACTTTAGGGAAAACACAAGAAACTTGGTTGAGACTTGAGACAAAGACAAGAATTTTAGCTTTGAAAAAACTTGATGGCCAAGTTCAATTGCTTTGTAGTTTGGCTTTGACAGCGTTCCAGAAGCTATCTCTTCCATGTCCAAAAGAGCATACATATTTTCATCCACACATGTTAATTCCTGCCCTTCGGCACTTCCTCAAAAAGAGCTTCAATATGAGGGTCAGGCAAAACTGACTGACTCCACAGGAACCTTCATCTTGGCCAGGTGTCATGTCAAATCTGCAATTATTTCTAAATGCCTCAACCTTCTGTGTCATTGTGTCAGTGTGTGCATTTGTCACTGTGTCATCCAGTGCTTCATGAAGCAGTATGTTCCCACATAGTTTAAGAAATGCTGCACGGAGGTTGATTGCCCATTCCCAACCGGCTCAGTGTTTCAGTGGCTGGAAATCCCCCTGTGCACAAAGAGGGCAGATATGATACCACAGCACTGCAGGCAAGGGAGGGAGCCAGGAACAGTATTGATAGGGCAGGCACATTTGTCTGGGAAAGTCCTTAAGGGAATGCAACCAATTGTTGTTAATTGTATGGAACCACATTCTATCCAAAGTGCTGCTGGTATGTGTTACTTGTTTTGTTGGATTGATGTTTGGAATTGGAGAGTACGGACTACTTACTGCTGATGATCAGCGCCTGAGTTTTCTTTCACGTGTTGCAATGGCATGAAATGTTCACTTTGGACTTAGAGCTCTTTGCATACTTTGATGTGCAGCTTACCTGGAGGCTTTCATGAACCCAAATGTGCTTTTTAAGGCAATATAGTGATACCATTGAATGTGAACTCACCAGGATGCCTCTTTGGGCCACAATGGCAAATTTGCCATCAATATCTACCTAGAACAGCTAATCTGAATCTGAATATGAATCTGAATCTGATCTCATGATGTCACAGAACACTAATTTGGATATCAGACAGATATCAGTCAATCAGGATTACGTCAATGTATTTTTAAAGGTTCACTACACATGGAGCATGATTAGTTGGCGGAGGCATGCACCGGCAAGGCAGTAATTTTAATTGATACTTCTGTAATATAAGGGAAAGGCAGATCCTTTGAAAGTCAATGTAGTGTCAGTGAAATGAATTCTTCTAACAGTTCCCACAGTGAACCAAAAAGGTGGTGGGGGACATTTTCTGATGAGAGGACACGTGTTGTTCAGTCCCGTTGGTCCTCTGGGGATCTAAGGTGCTTCCTTAGTTCATCACTGCAATGAGAGGAAGAAACGAGAGAAAGAAACTGGATAGGCAGAGATCCAAGATGCAGCCGCAGAGACAATGTGTCTCACCGGGAAACATAATGAAGCTCTCAGTAGGACAACTTGGTTTGAATGTGCTTCAGATAGAAAGGGAGACGTACAGCCCCATATGCTTCTACTCACCACTTCATATTTCCACAACCATGAATCAGGCCCTCACACACAGCACCCACTGCTGTCAGACAGTGAGAGCCAAAACCTTTCACATCTTGTTGTCTATACAATACAGAGAAAAAAGTCTTTCGTGCATTTGCAATGAGCAAAACCCTTGGGGAGGACAGACTGTCTTCAAACGGCAGCAGAATGTCAAGCTTCAGAGAGAGGGAGATGGTTTCTTTTTCTACGAAATCTGAGTGTATTATATTATCATCAGCTCATCAAACTCAATGTCTACTGAGTTGTGTTGCTTTGCTTAGAAGTACAATCAAAAGGTTGTTGCAACTCTGATAATGATGACGATGGAATCATTTGTTTAGTCATGTTGGGCATGAATGAACATCACCAGTCACAGCAGCTTTGGGTGAGGATCCCAGCTATCTCACAAACTGAGAGCAGTAATGTTGGAGTGGCAGGCTGTGAGCTGAAGCCAATAGTCCAGATGTGCACCTCTGCTGTGATTTGAATTAAGTCTTGTTAAATGTCTGAAAGCCAAAGAATTCAATCATGAACAACCACATTTCTCCAAAAGATGCCAAGTCTGGCTAATATCCGCTGTTTCAACAGTCACAACCTAACTGAGCCTTGTCTTTGCCTCACAGTTGAATGTCTCCACCAATCAACAAGGATGTGGATATAAAATGGATTTAAAATTGTCTGGTTGTGCTGGACATTTGTGTTAAATCCTGTCCATTGCCTGCTTTTACACAGTGTGTTCATTCATAATCGCACCTTTATTGGACCGTCACCATTCTGTGGGGACAGTTGAGAGGATAAATCGTTGATCTGAGTCATTCCATCTCTGATGTGACAGCAGAAGTGCTAACACTTGTGAAATGAGGTCTTCTTTTAGTTCCACAATTGTTGGATGACAGACCTTTGCAGCACATACATTAGATGATATGTTAACTTTGCTTCCCTCGCTAACAAGTCCCTCCCATACTTTAAGTCTTTCACTCAGGACAACATCTTCCTCCCAGTGTAGACAATCAAAGTCAGTAGTTCTCCAGCCCTGCTTCCTCTTTGAGTCACCTCACGGTTTGCCAGTACCGCTTTAAGGCCACCTGAAAGTCCCTCCACTCTGGGGATTTTGCTTCAGTGACAAAAACAAAACCGTTATGACACACACACAGACACACAGACACACACCCAGGCACACACACACACGCAATTTGGAGTTAGCAATCCAAACTTTAGATAAGAGGCAAGAAATAGTGGATAATGGAAGGCACTGGCAGGAAGCCCATTTAAAGCAAGGTCCTATTTTTGTTGAAGAGTCCCATTGTCCACAGACTCATGACAGCCTGGGGTGGAGGGGACAGTCATGATGTACTGTGAGGACATCTCATTATTAATCATGCTCCCACTCTCTCTCCACCCTTCTCCAGCACTGATCATTCAGAGGGTCCTCTGTCCCCCTTCTCTGTGAAACCATGGCAGTCACACTCTGAAACATGTGCAAAGGATGGAGTGGTGGGGGGAGGAGCGGCTCTGTTATGTAACACTGCCTTCCCTTGCAGGAAGGTCTACTCAGAGGGATGTAGTGTCAGAGGTGCATGTTATTTAGGACATCAAATAGCTATAAAACAAGAGAAGCGATGATATCATGTTTCAGTCCCCTTTGCTGAAGTAGACAATGCCTTGGCTGTTTATGACACTACATGCTAACAATAACTGCTTATAGGAAAGGGTGGGATGACACGATGAACTTGAACTTTTTTATAAATCGAGATTTAATTATAGAAAGATTAATGTGGAAAAAGAGGAGCCTGTGTGGAACACCAGTGGTCGGAAAATAAAAGTGTAATTCAATAGCATTTAGAGATCAAGACTGTTGTCTCTACTGACGATTTTCTTTTTTATTATTTAAATTATATATAAATCTTTTTTTTTTTTTTTCAAATTCTACAAATTCTACTTACAACAGGCAAGTAGAACATTCAACTCATTCTTTGGAACCCATTCTTTGGATAATGATAATGATGCTTTTTTCAATCTTTCAGTCACCGTTATTAGAAAAATTTCATTGTGAAATAAATCTTAGCTTCCATTGACTTGCACACAATTAATGCAAATTTGAATCATAACTAATTCGGATGGACTGATGCGGATGGCACCTGCAAGATACAACCTTCTTGCCTACCTTGGCGACCTGGGATAGGACAAGTCACAGAGAGAACATTAGCAAAAGAAGCAGTAATCCATGATTACAATACAAATTTGATGTACTGGAGCACCCACCAACCTAGATCCCCCCATCAGCCAGATCTGACAGAGGTCCAAGGACAGCTGACAGTTCAACAAAAAGGAACTAGAGTAAAAAGAGACAGGGCAAGACAAGAGGGAGTAGGAGAAACACCGAACGGTGAAGTTTATGGGAATAGACGTAAGAGGAATGCAGTCTGTATTATACGTATGTTGTTTTCCCTTTTCCATACAATCATGTGCTGTAAGAACTTTGTTATAGTGATTTGCTGAGGCTGGCACCAATACACTGAAACAGCTGCAGGTGCAAATGCTGCACTAATCTAAGAATATAGCTCAAAGGAAGAAAGTGTAAGGAAGAAATGGCTTTCACGTTTAGATATAAAGGCCTCAATGGAGTCAGATTGTCTGATGTCAGCGGGGAGCTTATTCCAGAGGAAGGGGCTGGAAGTCGAAAAACGGGAGCCCTGTTTTCTGAGAGCATAATGTATGAGGTGGAGATAAGAATGAATTACCTTGGAATGGTATGAAAGGGCAAGAACTTTTACAATTTTTTGACGTCATGGGAAGCAACTTTAAGAATGCCCTGGATAGGAAGCCAGTAAAATGAAGCTAAGATTGGTGTGATATGCTCCAATATTCTGGTGTTAATGTTTTAACCAACCAACGAGATCTTACACTTACCAGACAGGGAAGATCTGATCTTAGCTTGGCTGTGATCTTTCTTCAATATGTCGGACACAACCGAAGGTACAAACAAATGTGACACAAATATTGTAAAGTTATCAGGAGCAGTTATTTCTGTGTTTATGTTTCCAAGAAGCTTTTGAGTGTTGATCTTTTTTTTCTTTTTTCTTACTGAAGTGTCTTAGGCAGGCGGAGACTCTTACAAGGCCACACCAAGCCAAACACACACACACACACACACACACACTGGGAGGGGTATCAATGTATGTTACAGGAACTGTGATTTAGTTTTAGTTTTACTTGCACACAAGGTCTCATAGCTGCATCCTCCCAGCTGTCAGAGGCCCAACTCCTCACATCTCAATTGAGATAAACAAGAGACATCAGCTGAGACTGTTTTTTCTTCAGAGCAGCCAAATACCCAAACTCCAGGGGGTACAAATTCCTATTTTCTCCCACTAACTAAATATTTCTCACTTCATCCCATGATCTGTCTGACAAAAAGAACTCTTTCTGAATCTGATTACCACCTTTGTCACCTTACACCAGTGGTCCCCAACATTTCTGCGCCGTTTTTTTCATAGAACGTGATAGAAACAAATGAAATCAAAAGGTATTGAAAATACAACTCACCATCATGCTGAATGTAGTTGCACTAATTAGTGGGACTTGTTTCTCTCTACTGAGCCGGTCCCATGTCAGGTAATGGGAGACAAGGACACCCTGTGGGTGGGTGTTATTTATGTCCAGTCTACCCGGTGATTAATTTGTTATTGCAGACGAACTATAGCCACATCATCCCCACATATTATTCAGAGCGGGCTTTGTGCTTGAGATCACTTGTCGCAATAAACACACAATTTAAATCAGACTGCTGTTGATATTGCCTTTTAAATGCAGCTTCCAGTTTCATGTAAGCAGTGTTGCCAACTTGGCGACTTTGTCGCTATTTTTAGCGACTTTCTGGACCCCCATAGCGAGAAAATTAGACAAAAGCGACTAGCGACAAATCTAGCGACTTTTTTTGGTGATCAGAGGCTCCAAGATCGCGGGAGGGGGGAAAAATAATTGCGCCGTTTTCTCTCTTTCCCCGTTCA
>CAAKHB010007824.1:285085-300852 GCA_901007665.1 Aeoliscus strigatus
CCGGCCCCCCCCCCCCCCACCCACCCTCTTTAAGCAAATGCTGGAATAGAAGTCTTACCCTTGTGACCCCCTACCATTCTCCAGGACCAGTGCTGATAACAAAAGGCAGAGAAAGCCAAATGGGGGGCAGATTTAGTGAAGATTAGTGAGCAGGTTTGTGATTTCCTCTGAGGTTTCTGTCAAGTGTGAGTATGCATGCACATGTTTCAGATAGGTGCTGGTCAGTGTGCGGCACCAATAGCTGACTGTGGGAGAGGATGGTCAGAGAGTGGTTGGTGGTCTTTGTCTTTGTCCAGGCTGTTGCCAGCGTTATTGTGTGACAGGAAAGTGAGGCCAAATAAGCAATGACAGAGGAAACAATCCCTGTTGTGCGAGCCCTCGATACCACCAATGGGATGATTTATTCAGTGAACGGCATCTGAGCCTTTTAACTAGGAGGAACACTATTCTGTGCATGTTTGTCATTTAGGAAAACGTCCTCCCATGTCACCTTTTCACAGCTCTGTCTCAAGTAACTGCAGCAACATAGAAAACACAATTATGTCAAAGTTGTGGCTTTTCTGCGTACAACAGGGGTTAAAATGCAGTTGTAATAGTTCGAGCTGTTGGCATGTTTTTATGGGAATTCTGAAGGCTTAATCACAAACATCATCAGGGGAAGAAAACTAGCAGCAGCAGTTGAGCTGTGTGGCCTTTGTCTGAAGTGCCTATAGGAAAGTTGGATGACTGAGGGGGACTATCAAGTAGAGAAATAGCTGTTTCCCATTATTGCTGCTGTTGAGCTTGGAGGTGGCTCATGTAGTTTACGCCAGGCTAATAATAATTGAATAAAGAATAAACAGTGTCGAAATTATTACCTTCTGGCCCCTTCCTTTATAGTTGTAGAAAAATCATAAAGGTTTTCCGGAATGAACTATGGGGCCACTGCATTTAGACTCACATTTCTCCTTTGACCAACGTAACAACTGGAGATTGTTGAGTTGTTCATGTTGCTAAGGGACGGCATCATTGAATTTCTAAATATGACCTTCTTTTGCCCAGTTAAATACAATCTAATGGTTTTGAACATAAACATGTGAAATAACAGTAAAAAAGATTTATTTTTGCTTGTAGGGGAGTGTTTCCTCTGAGAAGTTTTTCCTCCTGGTGGAGCCTGAAGAGTTACCATTTGAATCACAATTGTCTTTCGTGTCATCATCGTTCACAGGTTTGAGTCAGTTGAGAAATTTTGCGACCCATTAAAGCCTAGTGACAATGACTTTCACTCCTGGGGCCACCACAGGGGTTTGCCCCCATACTGACCTCTCTATTGCTGCCCAGTCCAAGCTCCAAGGGTTCTGCTCCAGAGTCCTGATTGGTTCAACATTGCACCCAAAACACTCTCTGAGGTCAATGTCTCTTTTCTCTCTGTCACTCTGTTCCTCCTTGCAGCCTTGTTCCGGCTCAAGTCGGGGCTTATCAAAGACAATCCAGTTGTCATGTGGCCAAATCATCTTGACACTCATTTAGTATGCTCATCAGAAGACAGTTATGAATATTCAAGATGGTGCCCGGGTCTAGTGAGAGGGAGAAAAAAAGAAACGTGACTGAAATATAATAAGAGTGTGTGTTAAACCAGGGTTAAAAGACAGATGAGTGGAGTAGCTTCAGAGGGCTTTTGAAACCCAGAATAGCATGCTGAAGAGTACTTGTCTTGAATCATGGAAGTTGTAAATCTTATATGAATAAATATGGATCAGCTGTTCTTGAACAATCGTACAACAATAGTATCCTGATCAGATCAAAAAACACTCCAATGAGGCGAGATTGCCAAGTTAGCGTACTGTGCTGTAAGTGCTGTCGATGGGTTAAGATGAGTAAATCAAGTTCTAATTTCTGTAACTTCCCCTGCAGCAGTGAGGTCGGTGTAAATAAACACCTGAAACACCAGTATCGCTACAACAGTGTTATGAATTACTATGAAGACGCCTGCGCTGCTTATGAAGCTGCTGACCCTAAACCCACCACAAAGAAAGGCCCAGGGCTTGTTCCTATCGCTGCTGTGTTTGTGTTCACTACATCTTTTATTTTTCGTACCCTCACCTATTTCTAAAAAGTTATTATTAAGGAGCAATAAGCAGTTATTGGTATTCATGGAAAAAAAAATATTTCCGTTTCAAATTGCTCCTTTGTTTGTGGAAAAGATGTCATATGTTGTATGAAAGCACATAGAAATATAAGTGTAAGAGAGCAATTCTCTGTTATCATATATGATGAATGATGATCAGTCATTTTTTAATGGTTCATGTATTGTCTGAGTGAAATGCTCATGCAGCACAGTTTATAATAATAATATAAACCAGCAGCTGTTCTTTCACAAAAAGTATTTAAATTCCTCTTATACCTCTGTCCAGTCCACTAAGGCTGACGACAAGTCCAGAGAGCAAGGACCACAATGTACTAATATTTAATACTTATATACATACTGATTTTTCATGAAGTAGGTTATGTCTCTTTTGATTTGTTCTGTATTTATACATGGGGCTAAATATAGGGACTCAATCCGTTGTGGCGCCTTGAGACTACATCCTACTGAGTAGCCCCAGCACCACGGACAGCTCATCGTAATGTCTTTTGTTTCTAATTGTGCTGCATAACTAAAATGTTCACACACACACACACACACACACACACACACAAATGTGATGTGTAATATAAATTTAGGGCACCAGTTAACCAGTCCTGCACAGATCTTGTCTTTTTGTGAAATCCTTGCAGCCCATTACCTGAAGTTTTACTCTTTCCTCATTTCTGCCAAAACAACATTCATAAAATTACTAAGTGGTACAAAGGGATTTTTTCATGAAAAGTTCAACGTACCATTGTAGGAACTGTATTTATTCGTAATTTTATGCTAATATTAAACCCAGCTGAATACAATCAGTAGTGGGTTTGAGAGATTTTGCAGATTCAACACTACTGTCCACAATTTCATATTAGTTTATTATGTGATTATATTCAATTCTCATATTGCATTTTAGAATTAATTTGGCGAAAAAATAACAACCAAAATTATTATTAAATTAGTTTCATATGTTCATGAAAAAGATGTGAAATTGACTTCCCTTTGTGCAAGAACTTTTCACAGTGTTGGCTGATTTTCTTTGAACATTTCTTACTGATCAGACAATGTGATCGTAGTACAGTATAGTAGGGTAATATTATTTTTTTGTTGTTTCTCGTCTTTGTTTTCTTCTCTGCTGCAGATGCCTGCTGTTAAACTGACGTGAGCTGGTTCAAAGGTGTTTTAGTGTCAAACAAACCAGTACTTCCTATTTCACAGCAGAAAACCAAAAGGGGGCAACATATCACCAGGAAGCTGTTGTGTCCACCCCAATTGTAAGGAAGACGGAAATGTTAACTTCCTTTCCAAGAGCCGGAGGGTGAAACTCTCAGGTTACCAAACTTTGACTAGTAACTGAAAGAATGAGATCACTGCAGCCAAAACTTGTTTCCTCTGTAGGGTGTCTGTCTGGACTGTTGCTCCCTCAAGCTAGTTCATAACAGACTGTGTCATACTATTTTCTCTGCTACAACCACATGGAGCACATGGGAGAATTAGTAAACTCCATGAGCTGTGCGTTCCTGTGGTACATCTCCAAGCTGCAATATTTCATTGTCACTTTAAGAGATGCAAAGTGGTATTGGGACATGTGACAGCACAGGTTTAATTTCTGTAAAAATGATCCCTGTGTTAATGATTGGCTGCTTTTAATGTTTCAAAATTTTCCGAATTCCGAGAAAACTGTTTATGATTCTCAACCTTTGTTGGAACTTGTTTCTCTTGTACTGAGAACTGGTGAGGGCATGAGAGCCGAGCCAGGAAGGAGTAGGTTTGTGTGAATGAGCCTGTCTATCTCATTGACATTGGTGTCAAAAACAACTAGGATCACATCCAAGCTGAGACAAGTGGTCATTTGGACTTTGGAAAGGTGGCACTATTCCAAACGTTTGATGTTGAGCTCTCAAAGACTGTAGAAGGAGACCAGGAGAATTTGATGCATCTTCGTGAATTGATGATATTTTTGGACCCTGATTTGTATTTAGTTTTAGTCATCTTGTTTTTGTGTTGAACATACAAAAATATGTCCTGGAGCTGAACTACTAAGCAGACAAAAAGAGTCTCTGTTGATCACAGTTGCAGTCAACAGAGACCTGAAACTGTCAGTTCATCAGTTTATGAACTGCATGAAAAACACAGCCACTGTACGGGGTAGTGTAGAGAAGACTGTGGACCTCCTTGGTGTTGCTCATAGAAGATGGCACGTTCATGTCCTCAGAAAAATCCATTTAATGAACACATTAAGTGTAGTGGCAGGAGATGTTCTTTGCAAATATGTTTGGGAGTCTTCTTCATCTGCTCTTCAACTTTTTGTATTTATACTTATTAATATCTCTCACGTTTGATCTGATCCTTTCTGACATTACCCTACTCAAAATATCTTCTCAAGGTGAATAGAAGATAGAATATGTGTTGGTACGTGGTCACCAGTCCTACTACTGCCAATTGTCCTTGTTTGACCCTCTTGTCTTTATCTGCTTCCTTTTCGTTGGAGGCATCACCTCTTAATCTTATTCTGGTCAGAACTGGGCTTCCCCCACATCTGCCTCAAACATTTGTGAGACTCATTTAGATATTGAACCATTAAGTCAAGTGGATGGGGACAGCAGCAGAGAATGCAAACTAACATGACACACATCAGAAGATCCTTTTTATTGTACTCTGTCATTCATTTACTACAACAAAACACACCCCATCTGTAGACCATAATGGAACTCCTTGAGACTTCTCTCTCTCTGTAATCATTTCACCAGTCATATTTCCATCAAGAGACCAACAATTTCACACTGGTTCGAAATGCGTCTGTCTAAATCAATCCATCTGTGTAACAGCCCATGTCTCTCATTATCTGCATTTAATTGTCTATCGCCGGTTTCCAACAGCACACTGTCTTTGTTGATTCACAAAGGTCTTCCAGAAACAGTCAGCTAGTCTTTGGTGTCTGTGGTGGAGTGGATGTGCCTTGTGTAAACCTATAGTTTAGTCATTTTAAAGGAAGATGTGATTGTCACTGAGGTTGAGTCATTAAGTTACACAGTGACATTGCAGTAGATGAAATGAAATCTTTGTTGTCTAATTCCAAAAGTAGTAACTCAATGGTGAGTTAGCGGGGAGTTTGCACATAGGATCAAAAAAAGACAGAGACGGATTCTGTTGCATGAACACTTACAGGTTCTGAGAGGAAAGAAGAAAGTGGATCATGAGTGTGTCAGGATGACTCACACCACAGTACTAGTCTGTTAGACTGGGTTTTCTTGCAAACACTCATTTCACATCATCTGTCTATGGCAGGAAAGCTGCTTATTTGCTATTGGTTTGTATTCATATATCATTTTCCAAAAACTTTTTGAACATTGAATTCTGTATTCACAACACTTCCTGTTTCATCAGCCTTTTTATGTCCAGACTTTTGGGGTGGAGGGTTAGGATGCACTCGTTGACCTCACACAACAAGACAGATCTTCCATATTCAAGCCAGACAAATGTTGCCCATCCCGTCAGCTTGCTAGCAAGGGCAGCGAGGTAGATAATAATTCTCAGCATGTCTGTCCCAGTGCCATCGCTAGGGTGAGCTCGTCCTGGTGAGTTTGGCTTTGAGGGAATGATGCACTGTGGGCATCAGGGCTGAGGGAACAAGGAGGATGTCAGTGTCACTCAGACTCTCCATAACATGCCCAGGCTGAAATAAGATACATATATATGTGTTGTTGTTGTTGTTGGTGGTGGTTTTTTTTTTGCCTGCAACAAGTTTAATTCTCACTTATTTCCTGTGCATTGTAGCTTGTTCTATACTGGCTTTTAGACACAAAATACCCAATATTTGATCACGTTTTAGGCCATGTATTTTTTTTTTTTGTAAGAACCCTTTATAGCTGAATTGAACCTCTCAAAGTTGTAATTCAGTTCACAAGGGAAGTTTGAAAATGTCCATAAATGTACCATAAATCTTCCACCCAGTTGGAACCATAGATATGACACATGTCTTCCAGGTGTCAAAGGAGAGGGTCCAGCTATGGTAAACACATTATGTCAGGCTTTGACACAGGAAGTAAACTCTTGAGCCCCATGTGGTTAGATGTCATCACACCAAATGAATTAAATTAAATGAATTATTTACCCCTTTGTAACATTCATTTTTATCTGATGATGCAGATGATCTAAAATATCAGATGAAGTCCCATCCCTGAACTTCCAACACCTTATTATTGAGTTCCCACTGTCAGGGGGTTTCTCCCTCATCATTGTGGAGCTCACTTCCTGCCACTGGTCTAAGGGTGTGAACGTACAATCACAAACACCACCCACATTAGCTCTAGAGCAGGCCGTCACACCAATAGGCAGGGTGACTGAGGGGTCAGTTCTTTATGTCCGGAGCGCAGTTATCATCTCTTTGGCACATTATTATGATTATTATGATTACCTGACTCTGTAGGTAGAGCTTTCTCCGAGGACACGTGGAAAAAAAGCTGTGGTCTGTCAAGTGCCATGATAAGCACCCATGAGCTGATTCCTAGGTCAGCTGAAAGGGAAAAAGAGTGTAGTCCAACGTGGGGGTTTCCACTGACAGGATACAGTCGAGCCCAAATCACATTCCACTTTGGACCATTACTGCTCTTGGTGTGTGGTTCAATCAGACATTGACTGACTTCATACTAGTCTGAACGTTGTTTGTTAATAGTCTTAGTGTTTCATTAAGTCCTCTTATTTGATGCAAGTAGATTATGATATACATGGGTTGGAATGATTGTGCTGAGATATCTGATGTTCAGTTGAAGAATAAGTATAATTTTCACTGGCAAACGAAACATTCTGTGTTTGTGTGTTTGTTGATTGGTTGATTGTGATTTTCTACCTGAGGGAGATCACAATCATTCATCTGGCTGCTGGGCTTTTTCAGTGCATTCTGCATTTGTAACTGAGTGTTGCTTTTGCCAGAAAAAGCACAACCAGTTAATGATTCGGAACTCTGACTTATCTTGGCCATCAACACAACAAAAGCTATAATTATCTGCAAAATAAACTTGCTTCCTTGATTGTTAAACAAATAATGCCGTAAACAGTTCCAGAACTTTGTTTTCGGCTTTGTTGCCGGCCCCTGTGGAGAAGGAGACATTCAGCCCACCACCTTTGTTTTCCAGTACATAGAAATGTGTACACCTCATACAACATGTTATTGTTGGAAATCTTTTGTTCTATATAAATACATTATTTGTATTAGTTTTTTTTCTGACCTTCTTTTTTCTGCCCCATCTCCACGTGGGCCATGGAAGCCTGGCACTGGCCTGAAGCTCTCAGCCAGTCCTGGGCAGCTGGGATCTGGGAGTGCTCCCTGCAGTTCTGCAGTGGGCAGGCAGCCCCCCTTGTTTCTGGCCCACAGTACTCTTAATTCTGCCTTTTTAGTAGTAGCCAGTTTCAGAGTACAATACAGAGAAGCCCTGTGCAGTGCTGTGAATGCAGACCCCACACCCTTGGGCGTGCACTCACATCCACACTTTTACAAGCCACTGAATGAGACAAGACCAAAGGCAGAAAGAGAAGCAGACGCCTCTCAGATGTTGGGCTTGGCTTTGTGTGCCACTTGACACAGACGGCTGCGCACAAGATAACTGTTGTTTATTGTTTATGGAAGGACCCTCTGCCACACTCCACAGTCTGTTCATCTGGACACTCGGATAGAGCCAAAGTCCACCAGAGACAGAGAGAGAGAGAGAGAGAGAGAGCTGTACAGCTACTGTATGTGTACACCGATGTGGACACATGAGAGAGGAAACAGATGTACTGTATGTGTTTGTGTTTGCTTGGACAGTGAGTACGTACACTAATTTAGCACTGGATAAGGAGCTTCCACATCCAGTGAATCCTGGTAGCACAGCTGGACTTGGGACTTTGAGGAGGGCATCAGGAAAATCATTTTCGTTGGTCTGATAGTCATTGAACCATATTCCAATGTCTCAGTAATATAAAGTGGACATTCTTCCAAATATATGTGTATGAAACAAATTACCACCCTTGATTCCAGATATTTTCCACCTTTCAACAAATCTGTATTGAAAGAAGAACTGAATCCGTTTTTGTACTTATTTTTATTTTACATCTGACTCACTCAACTCAACAAAGTTTGACGTGTCTCTTGACCTTTTGTAAAAATGTGCACTTGGTAGGAACTGCTGGTGGCAATAGAGCATGAATAGCTGGGTAGTCCCGGCCACCATGAAAAATCCTGCTGACAACTGTACCGACAGGGTCACAGCCCCCGCATGCTGTCTCCCCAAAGGAGAGTGAGAGTAAACATGCGTAATAGGGAGCAACTAAAAGAGACTTGGACTGTGCTCTTGTCAATAATTGCATTCATTGTTCTCCGCCACTGTTGGTTATGGTCACAAGCTGTTTGGTAGGCCCCTGTCTGTCTGGTGCTCCCCATGATCCCAGTGTCAACCCTACGCCCCCGAGGGTAGCAACTTGTGCCAGGGGTGAGAATGCCAGCTTCCTGACCTGGTGGCCCCACGTCTGATGTGCCCACGCCAGGAGCAAACGGTCCCCAGGCCAGCTCCGAGATTCAGGGCGTGCTGTGCGCATGCTGCTCCGCTATTAAATAAAGCTGGTTCAAAAGAGCACATTCCTGCCCCCAGCCCAGCAGTAAAATAGCAAGCTCTTACTTGTAGTGTCAAAGCACCAGATTGTTCATTTTATTGCCTCGCCTTTATCTTGACTGAGTCTGGTACAATCTGATTGGATGCAGAATGTTATTAGCCACTGTTGTTGACTGTGGGAACAGCAGATGGCCTATTTGGACCAGATTACCTGTACTCCTTATCTTAAGTGAAGTTTCATTCTAAATGCTCAGATGTTTCAAGAAAGCCGCTTGTTCACATTATGAATGAGGCACTTTACAATTGAGCTTATCTGGATGTTCACACCCACTCATACTGTAAACCTACAACAGCCAGTGGAAAACATCATCATAATGTAATATGTGTCGTTACCAGAGAGACAAAATGAAGACATCAAGTTTTATCCCTCAGGTTTACAGGTTTACTCTTCCTCTCTGTAACTTGAGTGTCAGCGTGAGCCTCTGCAATGTTGCCACATGGAAAATACAGTGATTTCCTAGTGCAGGCCTAAGATGATTGTTTTTACTCGAAACAGTTGTTCATGTGAAAATAAACTGTGTATAAAGAAACCATAAACACAGCTTACGACATACGAGTATTCACATAGATTTGCAAAGATTTGATGCAACTCCAACTCCCGTGTTGACCAGTAGAGCTGCACACGTTGTTGTTTGGTCGTCTGTGTCCAAGGCTGTGCAGCAAATTCATCAGTGATGATCTGATTGGCAGGTGAAGAGCAGAGCGAAGGGTGTTTCAGTCAGGTGGTGGATGGGGCTGATGTGATGGCGATCTCAGTCAAGCTGATGTGATTGTTAGATTTCAAGGTTTGGTTGTGGGTACATAGAAATTGCAAAATTGAAATTCAATAGTAAACTCAGCTCTTCATGGCATCATCACCAGCCTGTCATGTTGAATGAACCTCAATGGCATCTGTGGAGCTGTGATACAGTGCTCTGCGTAGCCTAAAAATACAAGTGGAGAATTGGAACACTCAAGCTGAAATCGGCAAAGAATGTCAGTTGCTTTCATGCTGGTTCTTACTTTCGCCCCTCTTCGTTTCTTCCTCCACTGGTAGGTCAGGAGGCTGAAATTGAGGGGCCTCTATAAGGGATATGTCTGACTTTACTGTATAATGAATGTCAGTAAATAAGAGCAGGCTTTCATGGTAACAAAGTGGAATAGGATCTAATCGGCCCCAGGCCAGAGCATTTGAACTCGTTTCAGTGTCTCGAGTAAGGGAAAGATATGTATAACACATCCAGGATGTTATGGTATGCTTTTTAATGATTTTGTAGTGGAGAGAAACAGTTTTCATATGGTGCATGACATTATGACAAAGTTAAGTTGTGTTCTTACATTCATTCATTCATACACGTCTCATGTTTTTTCATGTTGTTCTTTGTTGTTTATTTATAACTCCCATCTAACTGGAATCCAGTTCAGTCAGTATAATTACATTTCTTTCTGAATACTTGCAAGTGCAATCCTTTTCTGCAGTGCAAAAACTTTATGTGACTACAGATCATCTTCTTGTGAATAAGATGTTCTACATATGAAATACAGGAATAAGTGTAGGTGGGGGATGACTCACGTCTGACGGAGGTCAGTTATTCCACCACAATGTACCAGAAAACAACAGGTAGTATTGCTAAGTATGACACACACACACACACACACACACACACACACACAAAGCCTTAAGGATTAGAACTTGAACTCATTATATTATATTATATTCACAAGGAATTACAGGTATTATAGGTATTGACATTATAAGTCTGATCCCTGCTAACAAGAGTGTTACTGGCCAATGGAAACACAACAGCACACTACATTTAAGAATGGACATTGTAATTGACACTTTCAAAAAAAATCAAAACATAAAGCCATGCCCCACTGGCCTCATTTTAGAAAAGATTTACTGTATAATTTTGTTTGTTGTTTGTTTACCTGCTGTTTGTGTGTAGATGAAAGTTGAATGTCAATGAAAAAAATATAATTTTTCTATGACACAATGCTTAGAGTGAAGCACTTCACAATCTGAAGTCACCTCACTGCCCAAGTTCTGTTTCACATTAGCTCTAAATAATAAAACTCTTGTCCGCAGTGTATACTTAGCACTGTGCTAAGTATAACTGGGCACCTCTTTTATATTGGAAATTAAGTCATTCTGTACCCCACATAAGTATTCCTGGACAACCATTAGTTGTTTTTTTTTCCTTTCACCACATTAGGTTGCTGTCCATCTCTGTATCATACTCATTAGCTGACATGTTAAAAATAAAATCTATTCATCTGCTATGTATTAGTTTGGTATTTCTGTTACTATGGACAACTGCATAACTATCATACAGTATGTAAATAGATTAAAAAAAGCTTTGAAAATGTGACGATGCCCAGTGCAGTTCATGGTCCAGATGCTACGATTTCCTATTCTTACTTCAACAGAATGCACAGTATTGTTCCTCCCTTTCACATCCGTCTGCGCCTTCCACTGGAACCAGAAAATCAATCTGGAGCATACACACTGTCAAACAATGATGTAGACCCTAGTCTACCCCATCAGTGGGGCCAGACCTGATTGAGTCAAGATTTGGTCTGGGCTGTTTGAAAATACGGTCTCAATTACGCAGTGCAGGGCTCCCACAAGCCCCCAGCTTTATACACATGCATATACCCACATCACAATTTTACCAGTAAAATTTAAGTCCGATTTTTTTTTATCAACATTCCAAATGTGCTTTCCAGTAAATACAGCTCTGCTTCCCTCAGCAGTCTGTTCACTGGCCCCTTCGGAAGGCTCCTTCAGAAGCACTCACATTGCTACACACTAATTCATCAGTCTCTTTGGAGGTAAATGGAGATGAAGATGGTGACACATGGTAGTCATATGCTACTGAGGAAGAAAGTCGGATGTGGGACCCAACATTCATAGAAGCACAGAGGCACGAGTAGAGTGAGGGGCTTGAACAAATAAGGTTCTGTATTTTGTGTGGAGTACCCCTTGGGCCTTGTCCCAGTTTGAAGTGTGGTTTGCTGGTGATGACATCAATAACAAACAGAGCAGGCGGGTTTTTCTCTTGATCTTCAACAACTTCTGTCTTAGGTTTTACATACACGTCGTCATTACACTCCATAGCAATCATTATTTGATGTTCTGGCTGTATAGAAACTTCTCTTCTCTTCTCTTCTTGACATTGCAGAGCACCTTCTCTCCTTTGCAGGGAGGTAAACCAGTTTCGGGGTTGCGTTGAGATCCTGTCCATGCTTTTTTTAAATGAAGAAGTGCCTGTCTTTCCTCTATCATTTCTCTACTCACATCCTCGAAGAATGACATCCTGCCATCCTTCCACTTGACGCCACTCTTCTCTCTCGCCTTCTGCAACACGGGCAGATGAACATATGGACATATGAACATATGAAACGTATCAGTATAGTTCTGGCTGTTTCACCTGGTTTTAGAACTTTACTAGTCTCCCGGTGTGCTCGTTGGATTTCAAAGGTGGCTCCTGACATAACGAAGCCCTCGTGGAGAATCCTCACCATCCTGACGTTGTTCCTCCAATTGTAGTTCTCCCACTCCTCTCTCAGCGCCTTCACTTCTCTATCGTTCTCTGTCATCTCCTCCCGGGTCTCCTCTTGTATGTCTGAGACGTGCTTTTCCATGTCGTCCATCCTCATCCATGGCTTGTTTGTAAGCTGACAATTCTTCCACCTTTCCTCTTAGTAAGTCATTATCCCCCAACACTCTTTATCGCCGGTGTAACGCCCATCATCTCATCGTTTCTCATCCCATTGTCCTTTATCATCTCTTGTATCATCTTCCGTATCTCATCATTTGTGTCCTCATTTTTTTTTTTTTTTATCTCGTCTCATCTTCCGTATCTCATCAAGTACGGTTCTGCTGCCTCCATCTGCTTCACCTGCCAGTTGGTTGGCTGTTAAAGTTTTGAATTTTTTCTGGTTGTTATTTTTCTCAGCATCAAAGGGGGCTCAAATTATGGCCTTAGGTGACATGTATTACTTAGGTGACAAGAATTATTAGACGTTTTACCCATCAGGAGTTTTTTCAGTCTGCTGCCATCTTGTCTGGTCCCTCGTGACTCTCTAACCTTGAGCGTTGGTGGGGTGTTGCCCAGCATGCAACAGCAGCAGCATAGGGAGCTGGGCGATTGTCTGGGATGTGTGGAGTATGTGTGTTTGTTTGTTTATTGACAGTTGTATCACTGAGACACACCACATGGTGAATGTCTTCATGATAACATTTTGGTTAAATGGGTCGTCACAGCATATCAGTGTAATGGAAAAATGGCTAAATATATTGTCATGTCATAAATGGAAGCAATGTCAAAAGGACGAACATAATGACATATCTAGAGTCTAAAGAGGCAGACGTGGCATTTATACAGGTGTCACATACAGCAGGGGAGGAGGAGGCAATAACATATACGAACAGATGGGTAGGAAAAGTCTTTCTTAGCTCTTATCCCAGCAATCGGTATAAGGTAATTGTTTTGTAATGCTAAAGCAACACAAAGATGGGGAGGGCCAATTTATTTGCATTGAGACACTGTTAAATAGCGTATGGACAATGATATTCAATATATATGCACCCAACAAAGAGTAACCCGACTTCCTCAATGCAGTCAATAGAAGAGTGGGACGTTTTGAAGGGCAGGCCATTGTTGGGGGCAACAGGAACCATATATATGTCGGTACCCCATGTGACTAAATTGTCTTAATGTGTGAAAGGAAAAAGAAAATAAAAACCAACAACTTCTGTCCTCATGGCTTTAGACACTTCTCCTGATGAGCCTGGATAATGGCTTTGGGTCATCCTCTCGAGCGTCAAAATGTTGTCACATGGCTACCATCTCCTCCAACATGTGTGACTAACTAATTATTGTCTAACTTCCTCTATCAACCATTCAAACCAGTAACTCTCATTTTGACATTTGACATTATGAAATTCCATTCTCATATGTGTTTCCTTTATTCAACAATAATCTGTTGTCCAGCAGAAGTAAAATCACATGAGGCTGATACATTTGATTTCTCCAGCTTGATGCAGAGGCAGTTGTTGCTGGTTTTTCAATCAGCAACTTCATCAAACTAGCCACGATATTTTTACATAAATTCTGCCTCTGTTCTTTTTGCAGGCAATGCTGCTTTGAAATGAATAAATGTATGAAGGAAATGCTATGATTATGTATCAGGAAACAGCAATAATATATATATATATATATATATATATATATATATATATATATATATATATATATATATATATATATATATATATATATATATATATATATATATATAATGTACATTGTATGATTATAATTATAATTATGATATGTGCAAATGGAAACGGCTGAATTGCAAACTAAATAACACACAGCGGGCTGCCGTGTGTGTGTGTATACAGTATATAGACACACACACCTTCCAGGCACACCTTCTTTGTCCAATCACCATGCAGCAGCCCAGCTTCCTTTCCTGCCCACCATCCATTGATTGAGAGGCTGAGCTTCCCTGAATGTCACAAATTTTCCGTGTTTATCTGATCAGCATGGAGTTTAAGTGAAAAAAAGGCTGATCCGTCCCATTGAAGCTGAGCTGAACAGGTTTTGATGCAGTGTCCTGAGAAGACATCACATTAGACGACCAAAGAGAAACAGCTGATTCCGAACCAATTAGTCACACAGTTGAAAGTGTTGTAGCGCACTTAGTTAATGAAGCGTTAATACAACAGTTCAAATGTCACCATTTATTTAATCATAATTTACAGGAAGTTGAGCTTCTCGTAGTCTGAGAGCAGTCTCCATGACTGTGATTCATGTTGATGTCCAAATCAATACTCTTCCTCCAGGCTGTTTCAGCCAACCATGACATCATATGCCGTTACCGGCATGTTGTCCATCTTGTTCGCAGTAGGTTATACCATGAAAAAGTATAATTTGTGGTGAAGTTAAGTGACAGCTGTGTCCAAGTCATGTCAGAGATACTGTACTCCAGCTCAGTGCACCAAGGCCGTACAGTGGTACACATTAGTGCTTCAGTGTTCAAAGGGTGCTGAGTGCCCTCTCCTGCTTTGTCAGGCTCACATAAGGGTTTCTCAAGTACTGGGTGGGAAGGCATGACACTGAAGGACTTTGTAAGTGTGTGTTGTTTTTATGTTGTTTTTTGTGTACTTCATGTGTAGGCGTCAGACACATCCATGTGTGTTTGCACATGATTAGGTGGCGGCACTTGTGTTCTGATGTGCATGTGCACATGCGTTATTTTCTGTTCTCTCCCTTATGGACTTTGTCCTGTGAAGGTGTGCCAGCCAGTCAGCTGAGTGAGGAGAAAACAAGGTGGGCTAGAACTGGGACAAAGTGTGTCAACAAAGAAGCTTGAGAGAATAGAATCGAAGATGTGGTGCTGGACTTGGTTCACATTGCTTGGAATCTTTCCTGTGTTGGAACATTGCAAATATAACAAACATAACAGCAGGCACAAACAAGTGTATAGAATTCATCCTTATACCCAATGTCTTTCATTCACCACCTCTTTGATCTTTAGTGCTCTGAATCATGAAGTGGCAATACAATAGGTCATAATAGTTTAATTTTATAAATTAGATATTATGATAGATTATTATAAATTTCTATTTTCCTTCTTATTTTATATAAGAGATTCCTTATTTTGCGGGAAAGTCAAGCTGTTATGTAACAACTCCAGAAGTTGAAGCCAGACGAAGCTGTACATTTACCACAGACCAGTACAGAGCTCCTATTCAAAACTGCATTGTCACAACTGCAGTGATTATGTGACTGCCCTCCGTAATAGAAATGTGAGATGAACGAACTGCCCTGCCACCCACGCTATTGACAAGTCAGGGTGCCTGATGACGTTGTCATTTGGTAAAGTACAAACAGTAACGGCACTGACCGACCTGAGCACTCTTTGAACTACAGATGAATTGCAAGTCTGTCAGCAGCTGTTCAGAATGACCTTACCCCACAGAAATCAATCAACACAAACATACCGAGGAGGCAGTGGCGTGT
>CAAKHB010007824.1:309180-320706 GCA_901007665.1 Aeoliscus strigatus
GTGAAACACTTGCACTTGCATTTCCTGTTTGGGGAGGTCCTCTGGTGCTGGCAAACAGTGTCTGGTCTTATCTCTTGTGTTTTATGTTCCTAGTGAGCTGGGGGCACAAGCAGCCCTTTGTGGCCAAGAGGTGGTTGGTCTTGTTCCAGACCGACCAGTGCAGCTGTTCACCAGTGTTGGACATATCCATATGTGTGCGTGTCACTGAACGGGGCTGCATGTGTGCCATTCAGGGAGGAGTGTATGTATGTCCTGTTTGTATGTTTGTGTAACCATCCTGTACAGTGTCTGTGTGTCTGTGTAGGCTGAATTACTTGTTTCTGTTGCGCAGCTGGTGAGAGAGAATGAAACAAGATGTTGTACAAAACCACAAAAAATAACCATTTGTAATGCTGCCTTCATGCAAGGTGAATGGTGGTTCCACAGCCGCAATGCAGGGAAGAGACAAACCCACGGGGTTATTTCCCAAGAATATTTCTTCATATCCATCATGAATATTAGACTGACATGGAGATATTGCAAAAACAAATCCCTCACTTGGTAGTGTAGTTGATGGGATTTAAAGACAAAGTCATCGTCACACTTGCATATAGTTTTCCCACCCTGTTGGACACAGCATACCTGGATGTGCTCAACAGACATTGAACCCACACACCTCATACCTACCACACTGCTGCAGTTAAAACATACATTTGTGTAAACATATTTACACATACCAAAAATTTGACTTGAGTGAGGTGCCAAAGATTAAACACAGAGTAAGAATTTAAAAATGAATTTTAAAAAATTGTATATATACAGCACGCAGCAATTCATTCATTCATTCATTCATTCATTCATTCATTCATTCATTCATTCATTCATATTCTCCCGCGCGCTCCGATTACCAGTCAAAGTTGGGCTGGAGCCAATCCCAAATTTTAACAGGCGAACATGAAGGACAGACAACCATTCACACACACACACACACACACACACTCACACCTATGGGAGTGACCAGTTCAATTCAGCATGCTATTGGAGGTAGGTTCAAGCCGGAGAACCTGGAGAGAACCCATGCAGACAAGGGGAGAGCATGTAAACTCCACATAGAAAGATTCCAGGCCAGGAAGAGAATCAGGGACCTTTTAGCTATGAGGCAACAATGCTAACCACCACACCACTGTGTCGCATGAATTGAAATTATTTACCATTTTTACTTTTTCATGACTACAAGAAATTGAAGCTGAGCAGGTCACTTTGCAATCCGGACATAATAAAAATTACACACCTTAATAGGCATTTTGGACCACCAACGCCATGTCCACATGGAGACATGCATGTTTTGCATTGATTCGTCCAAATGGATCTTGTAAATAAAGGCTGTAAAGACACTTTTTTTAAACCTGGTCTCAGGAAAAGTCCTCATTTTCACATTTGGTTGGCGAATCAGCATACTTTCTTCATTGAGTTGTCATCAACATCGGACTACATGGTTGCGTTTGTACTGCAGAAGATAGTGAGCCTGTTAGGTTTAAAGCCATGAGTGTTTATATTTATACGTAGGTCTGTCTCCATAGATCCATGCCAAATGTCCCCGCCATGTTTCATTTTTTTTTTCTTGTTTTCAGTGTTTTTCTTTCATGACTTCAATCGATAGCAACTGAAAGTGAGTGGATCTTGTGACCGCAGTAACTCCGACAAGAAAGGGGATCCTTTTATACTCACTTTTTTCGTCAAAAAATAGTATTTTGGATGGTTCTGTTTGTTCAGCACACAGGGGAGTGACGCTACACCGTCTCTTCTTCTCCACTCTTGGGAGAAGACATTGTTTAGTTAACACGTCCCTAATGTTCACTTGACCGTTCCATCTACCACTACCACTTCTTCCCAGTGTGGCCACTAGTGGGGATCTGTCACTTGAATGTAAGGATGGCTCATGGTGGGGAGCCTCCATTTAGGACTTGTTGCTCTCTTGGGAGGAAGGTCTCTTCGTCTGAGTCTCTCTGAGTGGTCAGACTTTAACACACAAACGAGCTTAGTATGAGTTCAGTAGGCCTGTATGTCTAAACTCCAGCCCAGAATGCAGGCAACTCATTCTTTTCTTCCATCTGTCTCTCTCTCCTTCACCTGAACCCTAGTGACACCACTGATCCTCTCAGTGGAGGTTTACTGCTTGGTAACACAAAGTGTATTGTGCGTGTGACCCATTAAGAACTCCTAAAAGGAGCCATCAGCGAAGCTAGCACAAAGCCACGTGCTGTGTTGGCAGTTGAGTGTGGAGAGGTCAGGAATGTGGCCCCCAGTCTCAGCTTCTGGTTATTCAGTGTGTTCAAGAGAGATCGACAGAGCAGAGAATTCACCTATGGTCAAAGGATATTCCTTTAATTTAATCAACCAATAGGCACTTGCATATTCTGGCAGTCATTTTATATTATCAAGTAATGTGACCAGCACATCTGATGAATATGGTGACTGGAAGAGAAGAGAAGAGCAGGAGTATTGGTTGTAGCTAAAAGGTAACACAGGGCCTTTGTAGCCAACAGTAGGACATTTTTGGAAACAAACATAATACCTGATAACCCTGAAACAGCTACGGTGCCTGGTAACATTTATTACCAGGAATGGGAGTGGTTAATTTAATGCCTCTGATGTTGACTTTTCCTCAAGTTAAAGGACCATTCTGGTATTTTTGAACCTGGGCCCTATTTTCTCATTTTTGGGAGTCTAAATGATTAAAAGGGACCAAATTTGAGGGAATTGGTCCAATATTGAACGAGAACGCTGCATTGACTGCAAGCAGATACCAGCAGAGATTAGCACATAACTGGGGTCAAACCCAGCCAGTGGGGGAGAGCCTGGAGGCAGACACGGGGGAAGGGAGGCAGCGGTGCTGCAAGAAAAGCTTTCCTGCACATCCTGAGTATCCTTCTTGCTAAGATTATCTCTGTCCAGAGATGGATTGAGGGTAACATCTATAAGGGAACAAGCAACGTTGACTTGGACTCTGACACAGCACCACTTGGCAATAACATGCCTCTGTCTTCTTGTTGTGTTCACACGAAGCATACGTCCTCTGCAGGGCGATCATGTACAAAGTCAGCGTAAACACCTCAGTTTGTAAAGTAATTGAATGGCGGAGTTTTACAAACGATGAACCATACCATTCATGAACCAAACCATTTACCATGAAGTACCATGAACTCCACTTTTTTCCACATGGCTTTTAAAAGGTTTTCTCTGTGCATACTTTGCATGTCCCTTGGTATACTTTGTATGTATACTATGAGTAACTTGGTTTTGCCAGTACGGTTTTTATTCACCCTATTAACTTTATGCACTTTAGTATGATACTTGAAATGTAACACATTGATCAGATGAGCAACAGTCCAATCACAGATCCGTCAACATTGAATGATTTCAGTTAGCATGTCCTTCCCACATTGCTTTGGCACCGTTTCCTTTTTTTTTGGTGTATCTGGCATTGACTATGCTGTGTTTCATGTCAGGTCATTTGTTACAATACACTGTTGACTGTGACTCTTCACAAACACACACATTTGTTGCAGTTTGCGGTACGAGATTCTTTGACAAGTAAAAACATGCTGCTTCTGCCACAGCCGTCACCATCCATCTTGTCCTCTCACATTTGAAATGCATCATCTATGCCGGCCTTTGACCCCCTTGGCTGTGTCACTTCCTTTCTCCAGCGGTGCCCTACTCCGGGGCATAATGATAGGCAGGTCACAGAGGTTAGCTGGTTGAGCTGTCAGCACAGGTTTCACAGGCCTGTTAGGGATTTGGGTGGGACACACTGAGGCTGCAAGACACTGTGTGAGGTCGCAGCAGGTCTGATTTATTGCTGTTGTCACTATGAAGTCCATGTTCTTTGCACAAGTCCATCATGTCTCCTCGCCCCTTCATTACCTCCACCCTGTCTTGTCTTTACAGCAGCATGGCAGGGTCTCAAAAGTACCTAATTATTTTCTACTTATCTGAACAGCAATGTTTATGGATGTGTACCTTTTGAAAGCTTTTAACAATGTGAAAGCCTTGAGCTAAAACCACATCAGTGATGTGTTCATAAACACATTTCTCTCTTCTGAAACCTGTTGTTCAAGGTGAGAAGAAAGGTAAGAAAGTCTCACGTACTCCATCACTAGGGTCTGCAACCTTAGGTGATTCTCTGTCAGGGTGTGTGAGCCCAGCAGCTGCAGGTTGATTGGGTCCACAAGACAACACCCATGTCTGGTCCCAGTAGTCGTCACTGGCAACCCCATCCTTAGCATTATAAGAATCAGTACTACAATCGATAGCTTTGGTTTTCTTTTGTGTTTTTGTGTGACACACTTAATTACAGTGTACTATGTACTACAATGTACTATCATGTGCAGACGACCAATGCTAAATGATGTCAGAAAAACTGGGTTGCAGTGTCTTGGAAGGCCTGAGATAAACTGATGCACAACTGGGCCTGACAACGACACTGAAGCTGCCAGTTTCCTGGGCTTAAATAGACAGATAAACCACTTCGAACAAATTTTCTGGTAACTAAAGAAATGACCAAAAGTTATTCAACGTTCTTACCTGGGTGGTGGCAGGACGGCTGTTTAAACAGACCTCGGTCTGCCTCACAAATCAAAGTGTGTGTCAGAATGGAGAGATTAAGGAGTCAGAATAGGTCTGGAATTCTACCTGCACCCTTTTTCTCTTTGTTGTCACCCACCTGGATGAGCTGTTAACATTGTCTAAAACAAACAGACACACTCACACACACAGCAGAGAAATCTTCTATTACCCTGATAAACTGCAGATGCTTTTATCTCATGTTTTTTTTTTCAGAACTAAGGGAGCCAATGTCCAGCTAATGTTGCATTGTTTGTTGTGGGAGATTCCCCATCCCATGCAGCTGCTGTCATTTCAGAATATGACAGACATTAATGCAGGTTGAACATTGTCAGAACACTCATACAATCCCCTGAAGAGAGAGATAAAGTGAAAGAAATAACCAAAAAAAAAAAGATGGGTTAAGAGAAAACGGGAAGCTGCAACTTCTCTGCTAAAGCTGCCATTGTTAAACATTTGTCAACTGTGAGAAATATTATCCCATGAGACTGGTTTGGACAGAATTACAGCCCTAAGCATGAATTCAATGTGAAGGTGTAGCTGGTTTACATTTGTTTATTGGAAAGCCATTAAATGATGTACTCTAGGTGCTTAGGTTACAAAGACACAGCAGGATAATAAAAATGTTTTTTTAAAAGCAGGATCTTAAATCCTGGATGTCTTCCCCCCCATTCAACTGATTCCATTTCCTGCCTTCTGAAGTTTGCTTTTCAGCTGCTTTGTGTTCACATTGCATTCACCTTGTGTGGATCGAACAAATGGACTTCATATTTCCTTGGCAGAGCTTTTGTCACTCCTTCACCCTCCGTTTCTTGAAGACGTGACTTCTGGAACCCCTTTTACTGAACCTCATGTTTCTATAAAATGAAGCCCTGTGAGGTTTTGAGGTATGGGGGGTGGGGCGTTACCTTTTCGGAAGTGAAGCTAGCTCTCTGACCCGCTGTGGTGAAAGGCCCTTAGGCTTCGCTGAATCTCTCACACAAGATGATCTCCATGAGGAAAGCAGGAGATTAAACCTGATAGGAAGGAGACTTAGCATTAAGTCAATTGGCTCCTGTGTGGAATAATCCACTTTTCTCATCCAAGTCTTTGTGATGAGTGATAAGACTGTGACTGCACAAATGGAGAAAAAAATAGAGTCATGTATCAATCTGGCGTCTATTCCAGTGTTACATGAGATGAGTGTGTTTCACGTGATGAAGTAGCTCAGCTGTGATGGGATTTTGTTTGAGGAAATATGCGCTGCTTGCTGGAAGAGTCACAACAGCTTTGTTTGACTGTCAAGACTATTGGAAGGGAAACAATATGACACAGCAATGATTTGAGCCAGAATGTGTCACTGATTATATGATGTGAATGCTAGAAGAAGGAGAGCCGTATTGGTTGTCGCTGCTGTGTCACAATTATGACAATAATTATGACAGTAATAACCTGTCATCAGCAAAACGTTTGATCTTTGATATGTCGTTGTCATTTGTCCTTATTACCATGACCATGCTCATATTGTAGCCTTATTTTGTCCTCCAGGAAAGGAGCCCTATCAGTCAGAAATGCTCAGGATTACCTCCATGTGATCTCAGGTAATATGAATTACATATTTTCTGCGACATTGCTGAGCTGCTGAATCATATAAACAAGTGCTCCTATGTGCCCCCTTTCTTTATTTCCAAAGCCAACAAGGAGCCTGAGAGAGAAATATTTTGAATGATTGATTGACTGTGTGAGGACACACTATGTGTCACTCCTGGTCTTTACCTTGATGTGTATTTAAGTCGGCACATGTGTAATGGATTTCATAGAACGTGTTTTCAGAACAAAACTTTATGAACGATATTAAATACTATTACAATACATTGTGAACTGATGGACTGATGGAAGTAGACATCTGTAAATGCTCCTTTGCCTCGATGCCACCATCTCTGTTAACAATACCGCAGCACTGCTGGGCTAGTAATTTTGTTATGATTGAAACAGTCTCACTGGCTTGTCTGTCTCATTCAGGAGCCTGAAAAGTTTTTTTTCTGCCTGGTCTTTCCAGTATTTGCTTGTCATGGCTATAAAAAAATTATGAAGGAGTGGTGGAAATTTTAGCTCATTACCGTCTAATTGATCTTTATGAAACTTGCTGTTGCTGTTAATGTTCTTGTGACTGTCGTTTTCAGTATCACAATGAGATGATACCACAACTCTGTCACTCTCAGCCATTGTAACCCCGACAGATAGATTCTTGTAAGTGTGAGCTCCAGGTGGTTTCTTTGCTTCTTTCATTTTGTACAGAATGACTGATGTGCTTTTTATTTACTCATCTCTGTTTTATTTACTCTGAAAAGCTGCGGTTGTTGTGGACCCATGCAGTGTCCTTTTTATTGTTTTATTACAGACAAACACGTCACCCTCCCTCTGCACTTTCTATTTGATTCTTGAGCCTTTGTGGGGTCATTTTCACTGCAACTCCAAAATGGACCCTTGTAGAACTCCACATATTAGAACATCCTGCTTTGACAGTTTATCATTAACAATGGCTCTCATTAACATATTGCTCTCTGTTGTGCAAATAATTTTCAATCCATTACAGAACCTTATTTTTAAAACCATAACAAGACATTTTTTATATTAAAATGTAATAATTCACAGTGTCAAAAGCTTTTGATAAGTCTAAAAATATTCCTAGAGCATATTTTCAAAAGCAGTTGAAATCTTTTCTCAAAGAGTGACCAGTGACCCACAAATCATCATCTCATCTTTGAGAATATGTTCCTTTGAATATTTTCATCATCTATTTACAACCCCATGCACTCTGAAAAGTAATTGGCTGCAGCCTACAAGTGAGTGACATGTACAGTGTTGTTCATTATAGATAGACCCATCCAGGGGTCAAGAGGCTGCTCTCAGGGAATGGCTGTTCTGCAGCATCGGCAGACCACTTGTTCACCACGTTAGGCTGTAAGGATTAGTACTGTGCAGCTGTCCTGCTGCTCATAGCTGACTCTGTCATACATTCATTATTATCATTACTATGTATGTTTATTGATTTATTTTAAAGATGCTAACAATGATTGTTTCCTGCAATAAAAGCACCAATAACCCTAACCCATAACATCTAGCTTTTACATGAATATGCCTTATAGTGAGTTACGGAGCTAAACAAACAGTGAACAGTTACACTGAAAATAAGTATTTCAATAAGATTTTAATGTTTCTTATTTTTAGTTGGTAATAACATATATATCATTATAATATCACAGTATTTAATGTATTAAAGTATAATATAATTTCTGAATAAACTACGAAAAAACGCTTCTCTACTATAAAAGAGCAAAAGATGTTGCACAATATTGATCATGAAACCTTGATTCTGTGGTAGGACAGGAGTATGACATTTACTTCATGATTGCAACTGTATCTTTGTAGCTTTGATCAGAGTCAGATCCTTCTTCGGGGTTGTGCCCTTGTTTTTCTTCATGTTCATGTTCTATGGTCAAGGAGAGGAAACATCTGTTTTACTGCCGTTCTAACTGCTCCAGTTCTACACACACACACACACACACACACATACACACACACACACACACATCCCTCCCTCACACACAGACACTCATTTTCTCTCTCTCTCTTTCTCTCACTCACTTGCTTTCTCACTCTCTCTCCCTCTCACACACACACACACACACACACACACACACACACACACACACACACACACAGGCAGTTACACTTTTTCAGGAAGAGTGTTACTACCCAAAGCTAACATGCATTAAAGTTTGTCTCACACACACACACACACACACACACACACACACACACACAGATGCTGCCTGCCTTCCTCTCATCCTCATCCTGTCACAACCACTGTGCAGTTTGTCCTCCACCCGCTGTCTCTGCCATCAGGATCTGCTCTGACAGCTGCTCTGGCATCAAACTATGAGTCTCCTTTTCTGTTTGTCTTCATATTGGCCTGTTTCTTCTGGCTCTTTCCGTTTCTTTCTGTCAGTCTCTTCCTCTATTTTCACATGCAAATCACAGGCAGGACCAATCAACACTCAAGCAATCAAGTAACAATGCACAAAAATTCATGGCTTGGTTAAACTAACTTTTGTCTCACAGTCTAACACATACTTGATGGCATTGACTGGACAGTTTTTTCAAAACCTCAAAATCACATCAACAGAAACAATTTTCCTGGTTAAAATATCCTTCAATGCATAGCATTAATTAAATGAAGAAATCAAATGATAATTTATGAAATGGAGGCAGGTTGATGATATTGGTGTTTATATTTTTCATGTGTTGGTGTCATGGTTTAATAGAAACTGATTCACATGTCATATCAAAGGGACAAAGAAGTTATGTGTCATCACTGATACTGACACTATCATAAAGGCAGTAACATCTCTGCCTCTGAGAAGAAAAAGTAAATACAAAAGCAATACACATGTTCGGTAGGTGGTGAAAGTTACTGTAACTGCTTCAGCTGTAAGGCTTGTATGACGCAGCCACAAAACACACATAATTTACCATCTTATGTTATGGAGAATTGATTGGTTCACATTAGACAATCATGGTGACATTGAAAAGAAAACGTTGAAAATGGTCAGAAACCGGATCAATTTAGAGGGTGAGACTGGCTTTGAATCACAATACTTCTGTTTTTTCTGCCTCTCGATCTTCTGACTGATGTGAGCACTGGTTGTTTGCATCATTTAACCATTTAATAATGTTCGCAACAAACTATTCAGACAGCTCACTAGAGCTCACAATGATCTCCAGGGAAGGGAAGCGCTGAGCACGCTTATTATTGCTGTAGCTCACCATCACTTGGACACGGATATAGCCCTTGTGTGGGCCCTTTCAAAATTTAAAATAATAACCCTTGTCACCCAAAAGGGAAAAGCCAAGGTTTGTCCTTCCCAGAGTTTATGGTGGGAAGAATCGATGACTTCCTTCATCTTTCTCCCTCAAGGGACGTGGGGACAAAGTCGCACTGGTATTAATAGTAATCCTCTGATAAGCCATCCAGTACGCCGTTTTGTGATGTCACAGGCTTTCGCCTTGTTCTAAGAACATCTTGTAAAGTATTGAAGAGCTCTTATAGAATATACAGCTCCTCAGCTTCCTGTTTTTGTTCATTGCCCTGTTCCTCTCTGTACATCATACCTTTTACAGTACAATGAGGGACACTTGAATGTACCATGAGTTGACATTTGACACTGGGTCTGTGACAGTTTTCTCCTCATTCTTCTGTCGGCGCTGTGATGCAGCTTGCTGCCCTGGAGTTGTGTTACTATTGAAGCATGGTGCTGTAAACTGCTGGGAGCAGCGGTGATATGCCTCTCACACTGACTCATGTGACACCATTCTGACTTGTAGGTTGCATGTTTGCCTCAGGACCAGGAAAGACGTATTGGTCACAAGTGTTAAATATCGGTGCTCAACATTATGATTGGTCCCTTGTTTCTGGAGGTGCAGGAAGCAAATAATTCAGTATATGATTAGAAAAGAGTGTTGTTTAATTTGATACAAAACATACCAAAAGCAATATTGTGGTTGAAGTAGGATGTGATTCATGCCAGTGAATAGATTTTTATTTCCATCTTCAGCTGTATTGATAGCCTCATGGCCCCAAATAGGTTCTCTGAAAGGAGAGCATGGGAAAATAGCTGCCGTGCTGGAAACTGCTGGGAAAAGACTGGGTTCTCATTGGTAGCAGTGCAGCGCATTGTGAGATGTGAGCAAGCTGAGAAGTTTTTCTCCCTCTGAGAAGGAGTAAACATGGCAACACTGACACAAAAAGCACAGAGATTAGACCAGACCAAGCAGAACTAACTCACTGCAGTTTATGCTCTGTTGGCTTCACTTCACTCAGAGATGGGAAGATGTGAAGTGGATGGACTGTGATCGCAGCAGTGGCGGTGTGGTTCGATGGGCAGGGCAGCCACTTGTCTGCAATCGTCTGCTCTAACTGATTTAAAATCCCCTGACGTTGGCACGAGCAGTGGCAGCCTGCATACCGACATACCAGGCTGATGGTTGCTGGCCCATTAGCACCCAAGTGGTGGAGCCCACCCAGGGCTGACAGCCCTCATGCCCACCTTCTGCCTTCCGCCCAGCAGTGGCTCTGGATCAAAGGCGGGCCACACGTCAGGGGACAGGTTTAATGACGGCCACAGCCAAGCCATCCCTTTCAAGCCCCAACCCAAGAGTACAATTTTGGTCAATGCTATTTCCTGCAGATAAGATGCAAACAAGCTCCCTTTACTTCTTCTCTTCAGGGAGGTAAGGGGAGTGTTAGCCGTGGCAAAATATGTGATTGTGCCATTTCATCATCAGCTGGGTGGATGTTTCCTTGGGCCCGCTGTCACCTTCAGAATCATATCTCTGTGGGGATACACAACTAAATCCTAACTATTTAACCTTATCAAACCATTTTGCTCTCCATCAGTGCCTAAGTGGTTCAATCAAGGCTTTTTACGTGATTATTTTATTCACCCAAGACCGTCTAAATCGTTTCCAGCTTAAGGCGAGATGGGGGGAGATATTCATGCAAGATGGCAATGTGCTCCTGTTTTCCAGTTCTGTGACCACACACTTTCTTTCCTGGGGACAGTAAATAGCACATGTTGAGCTAAAGTTGCGCTTAAGAAATATCAGGATTTGTAAAAGGATCACATTTAAGTCCATGTACATTTCTGTATATCCAATTGGGTTATTGGGTTTAATGTGGCATGAAGGCACCACTGACATCAGAAGATTGAACATGAGAGAAAACATGGCACTCGTGAAGGACAGATCTTTGGATGTGTGATCCATGTCCTCTCTCTCTTATATCATTAAATCACAGCACCTGAATAAAAAGGGTCTCCTCCCTGCATTTGTGTGATTTCTCCACCTGCACCATGGCACCCCCCCCCCCCCCCCCCACAG
>CAAKHB010007824.1:325423-335750 GCA_901007665.1 Aeoliscus strigatus
TTTGAAGAGTGACAAGGTTTTCAACTGTGATGAAAATTATATATTATTTACTTATTTATTATATTTTTCTTTTTTTTATTTATTTTTCTGTCATTGACATTATAATATTAGTATAATATAACTGATATAATCAAAAGTCAGACTTGAGAATGTAACGTCATGTCTCCAGCAGACTACTGTGGACTTAAACTGGAACAATGTTAAATTATCTCCTTCAGCCCTGCAGAAATCACTCCCATAGAAGTTCAATAAAGAAAGAGAAATTGTAAGAGGCAGCATGTTTCCTCAGTTAATAATCCCTGCACTCCCATCAGTCAGCCCAACAGCCACACGTGCGCTCAAAGTCTCATGCTGTAATACACACAAATGTCCAAGCCAGTGCTCTCACAAGATCCGTACATTGTGAATGTAATGTACTGGCCACTCAGGGGTTGTGCAGAACCTGCGTGCACACACGTGTGGAGGCTCCAGCACGTAAGGCCAGAGCTGCATGCCGCTGTCTCAGCTCAGTAATGGATGTCCCGTTTATTGCACACGCTCAGACAGACAGTGGCGTGTCCACCAGAAGATGAGTTCCTCCTCTGTTTAGGGAAAAGGATGTGATCTCACTTGTTAAAAATGCAACCTATGTCGCTTGCCACTCATGACTTAATCCAGGCTTCTCCTTTGTGTACAGCGTCCTCCCCTCCTCTTCTCTCCTCTTACTTTCTCTTACTGTCTGTCTAGTTATTTGATTTTCATAACCCCAAGCATACTGCAACAGTAGCTAGTTCAGTGCATTCAGTTATTGGTGTAAAACAGATTGACGACATAAAAAGCATTTTGTATTTGGTGAAGTTCATAACATTTGATTATATAAACCAGGAAAACAACACTGTACAACATTAGCATGGCATGGGCCATCATTCATCATTAATAAGAATTATTTGTTTGAGTAAAGAGTTCAGAATTCGGTCCACGGTAAGCATTCAGCCGTTATCTGCATTTGCACTAAACCAGTTCCCTTCTTAAAGCACACACCAGTAACTTGAACCACATGGAAGGCTGCCCCACACAGTGGAAACTGTACACTGTATTTGTGTGCAGGCACCGTCCTTACTGATACAAGATCCATTTGTTTCTGTGTGTGTTTTATACCACTGATTTATGACTGGCATGTATTTGTTTAGACTGAACTATTTCTTATTTGTTATTCATCATCTACACTGCAGATGCTCTGCTCTGCAAGTGCCTCCAAAACCCTAATTTGTTGATGATCCATCATTGGTTTCATCAGAATCCGATGAAAATGTGTCTTATGGTTCTAATGGGGTTTTGTACTTTTGGAATGAGTATGTGAGAAATGCGGTCGACGCATATGGTTTTTCCCATTTGGGTGAAATCATTTTATCAACTTAACCTTAGGAACTTAACATTTGTTTTTCTTCATGATAAAATTTGTCTTGAAGATTCCCTGAAGGAAAGGCGATCTCTCACAATGAGATCAGTATACTAAATAATAAAAAGAAGACAAGTGTGCAATATATGACATCTAGACGCATCCTAGCATCCATCTATCAAATTTAATTTGTAGACATCTCAAAAATCTTGCAGAGTAACGCAGACAGACCGATGCAGAAGTACACACACTCACCATGGCGCAGGGCGGCCATGTACTGTAGTCCGCAAATTAGGCTGCACGTCAGTTCAATGTAGAAACATAAATTCAGCTTTAGGTGTCACGGTTTGTCAGGCCACCTGTCTGCATGCAGCAAGTGCTCGTGGCACCTCATAACTCAAGCTACAGAAAGAGAGTGAGGAACTGAATGTTCCTCACACCAACAAAAGTTGTAGGATTGCATTGGTTTGTCTCACACCACCTTATATCTTTGACAAACATCTGTTTACGTTGTTATTGCTGTTTAGTTTATCTGCAGTCTTACAGTTGAAGGATGGGGAATATCCACTGTGGGGCTGTGTCAGAATAACAAAAGTGGTTTCCAGTGCGACAGAATACTTTTTTTCTCTCTCTCTATTATGGATATGGTTCCTGAAGAAGTGGAACTAATGCAGATGTTAGTCGCCTGATTTTTAAAAATGTCTAGTTTTTACATTTTACCCGCAACATTCTACAAAGTACTAGTTTCAACAACTGATTACTTCATGCTGTTAAAACATTGAACCTGTAAAAAGACAATGATGGTATACAGACTACTAGAGTTTCCAGGGCAGTTTTATACAACCCAGCTATTCCCACATGGAGATGCACTTGAGAACTGTGGCAAAAGCACACGAAGAAACATTGTGCCGTGTCAGGGTGAGAGGACATCTGCCTCGACTGGTTGTAAGATAGAAAGGAAAAGGTGGGGCCAGACGAGATGTGTGATAAGATAGATCCTAGGCAGATGACATCTACAAAAGAAACCATCCATGTCAAATATAGCATTTGCATCACCTGAGGACATACTGACATTTCCAATATATGTGCAAAAAGCCTAGGGGGAAACTGTCAGGACGTCACCAGGAGCTAGCAACGGCTGAGGTTCCAACCTCAAAACGACTCGAGAAACTTGAAGAACATGATGTCCTCTGATAGAGAGTGAAGGAATACACAGATCAAAGGCATCATTTACATTCTCATTGATCAGTAAAACACATGGCCGCTCTCTGCTCTCTTTCTGCCGTTGGTATTTCCCAAACACCCAACCCCCCAGGGAAGTACCATTAGATATTTGTCTGGAGTTCTCTGCACTTCAATATTGGAAGAGGTGAAAATGTGTTCACTTGTGGCAGGACACAGGAGGAAGGAAAATGTATATAGCCGTGTATCATTATAGCATGGGTAGTACATCGAAACCAACAATGTTCAACTTCCATCCATGTTCTAAGAGCTGCCAGCGAATCAGCTCATCCTCTTCAAATGTGAATTCTACTCATATTAACATTTCAATACATTAAACACAACCTGTACAACTGTTACAGTTATCTAAACCTTTTCTTGTTTCTTGTTCACTCAGGTCATTCAGATTCTTATTCAGATATTGTACCTACGTCTTTTATGTGACAGTGTGGTCCTGGTCATGTAACAGCATGTATTTGTGTTTTTGTTGGCGTACATACACCAACACAGCTGCATTCAGGCCAGAGAAAAGGCTTAATGGACAACAGGGTATTGATAGAACCCTAAATAAAGAAAGCCTTTTCATCATTAATGTGGTATTTAGCGATATATGTGTTTGTGAAATAGTTAGTCTGTGTTTACCCAGACTTTGTGTCCAAACTTTTGACTGCTGCTATACCGCCCCTGAAAAAAGTGACAGCGCCATATGAATCTGGTATTGGAACATCAGGGATGTCTTGTATAAATGCATGGGGTCAGTTTTATTGTCTCAACAGGCCTCAATTCCTTTCAGGACAGGACAAATGTAGCTTGTCCTAACCTAGGAACTTTTTTTGTCCAAACCTAATCAGACCTCAACCATTGCGTTGACATATAATAACAAAAAATTGCACTTCATAATTCATCGTGAAAATACTACATCTTTAAATACAGTTGTGGGTTTCCCGCACATACATATGCAGCTTGCAGGGGTGTCAGACTCCAGTCCTGGAGGGCCGTTATCCAGCAGGTTTTAGATGTCACCCTGTTCCTACACGCCTGATTCAAATCAGCAGCTTGTTACCAGGCCTCACCAGAACCTCACAGAGACTGATTCAGGTGAGGTAGGAGCAGGGTGACATCTAAAACCTGCAGGATAGCGACCCTCCAGGACCGCAGTTTGACACCCCTGAGTAGGGCATGTGTGCACGTGAACATATGAACATTCTTAATTCAGAAATTCTTAGTTCGGGGTGGATCATTAAACAAAATAAAAAAAGCCCCTACTATGTTAATATTGACATTCTTTATTGATGATTAGCTTTGTTATCACACTTATGTGTGGAGACGTCAGAGACTTCTTCGTATCACTTGGGGGAGCGCTGTTGACCACACAATGTGCCCTCATCTGCACACACGTTCAACTGAGGAATGTCTCCCACAATCAACCTTATCAGGTGTTTTGTCTGTTTTGTCTGAGGGACATCCGAAGAGGGCTTAGCGTTACGACTAATAGGCCTTTTGGAATATACACCTCTCTTTTTCTCCAAACACACACCTCTCTCATCCCGTATGTCAGTTTACTTTCCCTTTCCTTCTCTTCCCACCTCCCTTTACCTTTCTCTGCTTGTTCAGCCTTCCTCCCCTGAGCGCCGTCTTTACCCTTTCCATAGGTAATCAAAGCACTGACCGATGTAGGTGTCCGAGTGAATGCAGCCTTGTCAGAGGTCAAGAAAGGCAAAGACTTATAATAGACTGATAGGCTCAGACCCTTTTTCTTTGGGGGATCAGCAGCGCCCCCCTCCATGCAGCCATAACATGTTACCTTGTTCCCAGGCCCACCTCCTGCAGCACCCACAGGCTTGACCCGTAACATTCGATTGATTTATCCCTGATTGTTAGGCAGCCACTGGAGCTGTGTCTTGATTGGCTCCATATGAGAACAGTGCCAAGAGGTCATCAATAACAATCATTTTCAGTGGCTCATTATTCTCAGGCCAAACAACCCAAAGACCCAATTTCCTACTGCACTGTTCATAAAAGTGACAGATGGCCAAAACCTGGAAAAGCTTTCCTATAATCGCGTGCTACATACAATGCTCTTTAGTATAGTGGAGGTTGGACTCTGCTCCTTCTCTCTCTCACCCTCTCCTTCCACCCTCTCTATCCTATTCATTTTTTCCAAGGTGAAGAATGTGAAGGAGGAGAACGCAGTGTGTTTAATAGCTTCAGGCCATATTCCACCCCGTTTAGTTTTCCTCCTCTTCCTATGGCCCACGATGTGAATCCAACAAATATTTGCCAGGCAGTTTGTCTCTCTCTAAAGGCTCACTCTACCTTAACGTAAGGCAGCACTTAAAGTCACATAGACAGACAGAGGCCAAGACAAGGTCTCCTTTCATCCCACAGACCTGCCACTCTCTGGTATTCTGGTATTCAGGGTCATCTAGTAACTTGAGCAAGTCTGCACCCCTCCGTGGCTGCCTGTGAGGGTCTTTTCTTGCTGGAGAAGTGCTTGTGTGATAAATGTGTGGCTTGGAGCAACAGCTGAGACTAAAACTTGGCTCCGCGTTCCCACTGCCTGTTTCAGACACAAGTGTGGTTTCCTCATATCTTGGCTGCTTTTCATGAATGACCTCTTTTATTTTTCCCCACTTCCAATCATAACCAAACACCTCTACTCAGCATTTAAGAAAAAAATACTTCCATTTTTTTCACAGAGGAGTAATTTTTTTCCACTTATGTCTTCTTGGCAGAGCAAAATGCTTGGTCACTGAGTAAGTATGTATGCGTGGTGGCTTGCAGGATTCTATTGGTTGGTGGGTGGGCAGATTTAAAAGATGTTCAAAACATAGTTCATCCTGCCAGCAGGATGTCTCATTCACCCAAAAAATATTTCTTACTCCCACGCCATTTTTTGATCATTGGTGTATGCTTGTTTCCTCTCCTGCATTTCTTCCGCTGCAGAAGCACCATGTCCTCTAACTTGACAAATAAATACATGTTACAAAATTGTCACCTCTCATGTAACGTCTGCCAGTGTCTTACACAATTTTCGAATCATTCATGTCAAATAAATCACCCACCTAAGTCCCGTCTGCTCAGTTGAACCAATTTTACCTTTGGATTTTACCTTTGTCAGCTCATTCATCCTAATGTCACTTCAACCAGCAATTGACTCTATAAAAATAGGGGGCCTAACCCCCATCTCCCTCCATCATCTTTCATCCCTATTTTGTGGCCCTCCCATATGTTCTTCTAATCTCTCCCTTGTGTCTCTGAAATGTCAGGGCAGAGGAGTGAGCATGTACTTGCTCGCTATGGATTTCCCATGGAATGCACCATTTTCTGTTCACCCTGCATACGTTGCCTGTTTTGATAGGCAGTGATTATGGAGTATTTATTTTCCTACTGGGTGTGGGAACCCAACCTGTTGGTACACTACCATTTTGAGGTGGGTTGCTCTTTCTCTTGAAGCTATGACTCACACACATGTTGACACACATGTACCCACAGAAACACAAACACACTCAGTCATTTAGATAAGATGAGATTAGATATGTAAATAACATTCAGGCCCACACCAGAAGCCACCTCAAGGTGTGTGCTTTTAACAATGGAGGTGTGAGACACAGAAGGCCCGTGTCTGAAACCTGAGAACGAAGAGAGTCAAGGATGCAAGACTTCAACTGTGAATGGAATTTCGCTTCCTATGAATTTTGCCCTCACATGGTTCATCTTGAGTTTCAGGGTGATAAAATTGTATTTTTACATGCAAGTCAAACATGTTTCTAAAAATGACGTGACGATGGCTGACGTGCATGTGTGTACATGGACAGTGAATGCATCAGCGAGTGATGGGTAACATGCCGTTTCCTTTTGGTTTATGTTTGACAAAAGAGTCAAAGTCAAAGAGGCTAACCCCAGCTATGTGACTCCATGGTAAATGGTGGAGTTTGGGGATCAGGGGGTCCTGGAGGAGGGGTCAGAAAGACAGAGAGCGTGAATGATGGAGGGAGGGAGAGCAGGAGGCCCCTGTGAGACAATTCCCCTGATGTTTGGTCATTCACCGACACAGGAAATGCTTGACCTCACATCCAGAGAAATATCCACGGCAGCCTTCCTGTGTTCAAGGTGTAATTGGGCATAATAAGGAACTGGCAGAGAGAAATGAAGATGGACTTGCGTGCCCAACATGCTCTCTTCCTCCATGTCTGCGTCTGTCTGGCATCCTGCCATCCACACACTGGAGCCAAGCTTTCACTGCACAGATTTACAGCAAATACCATCTCTAAACAAGCAAGAGAAACTTCACATAAATAAGGATCTTTTCAGCTCAGACCCTTGAATGATATTTGACACAGATAAAACATGTCTGAGGTAACGACATCCCCGCCAGCCCAGGGAACATCAGTGGACTGACCTCCAGTCATAGAGAGCAGTCAGGTGATGATGCAGCGTTCAGCTGCGATGGAATCCACTGTACATCATCCCGACGACTCTTTTTATGCTCCTCTTGTTTGTCCTTTGTCCTGTTCCCTTTACCCTGAGTCACAGGCCTTATCTCAGTCTTTGGCGTTGAACACAGATGTAAAGCACAAACATCTGACATGAACTTACCAAATAACCAGCTGCTTCCTCACAGTGCAGAGACAGGAAAGCACGTTCGTTTGGTCCCTTTATTCATAAGAAATGAACCATAGTCCTGCATACTTGGGTTTTAGTGAGAGGATAGTTGAATGAGAGGGAAAACAGTGTATCGAGGTGTGTGTGAGTAATTCTCTTGGTGGAAACCTCAGCCTAACGGAACAAGTTATTGATAGTAAAATCAAACTTTTAGAAACTGAACATGTTTGTTTGTTTGTTTGTTTGTTTGTTTGTATGCCAACATATCTCTATTCACAGCCTCAGTTTTTGTAACAGCAGTAAATCAGGTGAGGATGAGGTTTAAAATGTTATGTTTATGTTGAAGTGAAGCATATACCATATTCCATAACTACTGGTGTGCAACATTCAATAATTTGAAAGTCAAACCATGTTTATGTTCAGTTTTAAAGCATCATTTGTAACATTTCTTATTAAAATTGTACTTAAATGGTGTCCTAGTTTGTCTGTTGTAGAAAAGATCAGACCATAGCTGTACTACTTTCATCTCCTTGCATTAACACAGAAAGTGTAACTAGAGACGCTCTTATCTAGACCATATTAGCAGTTTCTAAACTGAAAAATATATATTTAGACCACTGTGTTACCTCAATATAATGATGAAGTTAATGGCACTCGTACAAAGTACAATGCAGGTGTAATGATATTATTATTATTATATTGAACAATGTGATTTCACAATGAGAAAATGTCCTGGACCCTTTGCAGATATTTACATTTAAATGTAAGGATATCTGCGTTCCCTTGTCTGTCTATGTGAACAGTATGAATTATGTCAAGTAAACATCGCTGAAACAGACCCAGCATGAAAATGAATGGATTGACTTGAGGTCAGATACAGATTTTGACATAATGGATGTTGTAACGACAACAAATGACGTTGAAACGATGTTGTTATTTTCATCATTTATCAGTGTCGTAATAAAATCAGCCTTGGCTTCATACGATATATGTACGTACGTATGTATGTTTTTCCTATCGTTGCTTCCACAGCACATTAAATCTTTGCCAGTAATTTGTACCGTTTATCAATCTACACAAATTCAACTGTGTGTTTATTGGCTGCATATATGTACATGTAGACCTTTGTCCTGCAGCTAGATGGATGATCTGTGGTGTCAGATCTTCACTGTCGTGAAGGGAGAGACACTTCTACTGCTTTAATTCATCCCACAGAATACATGATTACGATCAGGTAACACATGGTACAAGTAATTCTAAGAATTCTTGGTTCTTCTTGACCTGGCAGTACAAACACATGACATAATTAGTATAACATATGACATATATTAGCATAACTGAATAAAGTACAAAATTACAAAATAACCCAGCCCTGGGTCAGAAGAAGCAGTTGTCTCCATGCATCATTCACTTCTGGTCATTCATCATTTACAGTCGTTTTGCCCTTAGTGCTCTGCAGTGTTCTCACATCACCTTTTAGTATCAGCTCAGCGTGAAACCTCGACACAGGTGATGAAAAAAGTATTTTTTCCCCATGTTTCCCAACCTTAAAAGCTGAGAGCAGCAGATACCATGCGGCTTAAGAAAGCCGTGAGAGCTGAGAGCGGGAATGGATGGGGGGTGGGAGAGCAGGAGCCTAGCAGAGCAGTCAGACAAGGCAGTGATCACTCAGGAGGTCTAGAACTCTGACCTCTGACCCCGTAGTAGAGCGGATGCCACCATGGTGAAAATGTGAGAGGTGAGGTATGTGAGCCCCCTGAGCTCACGCGGAAACCGTTCCCCACATGATGAATGGGATGTTAGCACTGACGCAAATTGGTCCATAATAATGACACAAGACCGCACAGCACACAGACACAGAGTGTGAATTACAGAATGAAAGCACAGGAAACAGAGGAGGAAGAGGAGAGAGAGAGAGGAAGACCATACCGGAATAACTGACTTTACCAGTGAGACAGAAATGGGGGAGATTTATGATTTAAACGTAGATTTATGGCTTGACAGTATTGTTGGAATGAAAGGTACTGTAGGATTGCAGAACGTCCTGGAATCCAGAAATCTCCTCAGACACACACACACACTCAGACAGACATACAGGCAGCCTGAAGATGATGCACACACACACACACACACACACACACTGTCATACTTTTCAGATCAAATATTCTTCTCTGTTCTCTGTCATCCTCTGTTGTGTTCTGCTGTGCTCTGTCCCATCACTTTTTTCTTCTCCTCTGTTTGTTCAATGAGTTCACATGGTGAGCAGACATGATGTAGTATATGTATGTATTACATCCTGCTAAAAATAGCTGCTGACTTCCCACCGGCTGAATCAGAAGAAAACATCCTTCTATATAGCTTCGGCATGACACGGCGTTCTGATGCATTCTTTTTTTTCTCTCGTCCATCTACCAAAACAAAGCATCCCTCTGTCTTTCAGGAAGCACATGTATTCGATTAGGCATGTTGGGAAGCAAGGGTCACACTCCTGTCAGTAATTGAAATGTGATTATGTATGAGCTAACATGATTACAGGGCTGAGGGGCTGGAGGAGGGGGTGACTGAAAGGTGAATACCAGGCTGTGATGTGCGTCAGCTCCCTGATTCCAAGGTAGGCATTGTAGAGGTAATCGAACATGAATGAGTCTGCCGCCTTCATGCCATCCCTCAAAGTTCTCCTCAGTTCCCACAGAATAATTCAGTATGTTTACCTGTAATCAGGAAGCAGGGAGCTGTTTAAAACCTTTTTTTAGACTTATGGAGGTTTTTTGTGACAGTTTTAGTATGTGTGACATTTCCACTGTGTGTGTGTGTGTGTGGTGTCAGTCTGACTTTGGATGGGGTTACCTGAGTTATGAAGATGCAAAACCACAGGCCGTTACTGCCGCTCTATTGTCACAGCTGTGCTCTGTTAGTGTTTTACTTATTTCCTGTATTACGTTTTTTTCCCTTATGTATAACATGTCTGACTGTCGGTTCCTGCCCACCCTAAAGTGTTTCACCTGTTTCTGGTTATTCATAACTGCTGTGTGTGTGTGTGTGTCTGTGTGTGTGTGTGTGTGTGTGTGTGTGTGTGTGTGTGTGTGTGTGTGTGTGTGTGTGTGTATCTATATACACATACAT
>CAAKHB010007824.1:343317-380717 GCA_901007665.1 Aeoliscus strigatus
CCCCCCCCCCCCACCACCACCACCACCACCACCACTAGTTGCATGCAATGTGTATTCAAACACTCTGTACATGCATCAACATCTGTCCTGATGTGGTGTAGATGGTCCACTCTGAAGACGTTCTGTTGTGTAAAAAGTGTGCAAAAATTAAACTTCGGAGCCATCAGGGGCATTAATGAGTAAAATATGGTACAAAAACCGTAAAAATACCGTAATGACTGTATTTGTTTAGATATAAATTGTATTATAATGCTTCCGTCCGCTCTGAATGAAGCCCAGACGCAATCCCCAGGATGCTAAACATGCATGAATATACAGTACAGACGTGGCGCACAGGCTGATTTCGTAGAGCATCTTGTGAGCCTTCTTATTCTGTGCTCGCGGGGCAGATGACTGTGAGCTGCCTCTCATGACACAGAAGAAAGGAAGGGAGAAAGGGGACAGGCGTGCAGCATGTTGCGTCTGCCCTATACAGCGGTAGTGGAGTGAATTGCGTCAGTGGCGCATGCAGCGCTTGAAATGCGGCTGATCTCCGGCGGATGAAAGTAGAGGCGCACCGAGGGGAGAGAGGAAAAAGTTCTCGACAAGGAGAGGCAGGTCTACTCTTACGGAGCCCCTGCAGTCTCTTTTTTTATGCCTCCGCAAGACTTTCCCTTCCATCCTTTTGGTTTTTTGCTCTGCTCCGCTGCTGTCGAGGTTCCGAGGCAGAAATCCTACTTTAGTGCGACTTGAGAGAGAAGCCCGAGCACCATGGAGCTGCTCTGCCTCGAAATGGAAACCAACATACGGGCTCGTCCCGACCCGAACCTCCTGTGCGATGACAGAGTCCTGCAGAGCTTGTTGACAATAGAAGAGAGGTTTTTACCCCAATACTCGTATTTCAAAGGCGTCCAGAAAGACATTCAGCCGTATATGAGGAGAATGGTCGCCACTTGGATGTTGGAGGTACGTAGGGAAGCACGAGTGCTAATACGCGGTGTTTTATTCCCCTGCTCCACTTCGAACACTCTTTAACACTCTTCGTGGGCTTCATCGTCCCTTTGCTGGCCACAGTTTGCAATGTTCGGACTGTTTGTGAGACTTCTGGCTCTCCTTCCCGAAGACTTGTGCGTCAAATCCGCCAAATGCGTCGTTTTTCCGCCACCTCTTCCCATTTTAAAGTCCGCTCCTGGGGACCTGTTGATCATGTATGTCCGCTGTGGACGCTCGGACATCCGACACGGTCCTTCCCAAGCGTCACGCGGTGTCTTTACAAGCTGCCTGTTGATTGTTTCATGTTATTATTTTAGATAGCCGGAATATTTCCGTGCACACGTATGCACTCCCAGTGCCCTGCTGCTGCGCTCCTCCATCGCCATGTTGGTTTTACAGGAGCGCTTGTGCGTTTAAGAGAACTTTATTGTGTCATAAACGCTATAACAGCCGTTCAAGCCCGTCGGCAACGACAGAAGACGGTGTGTGTCGTCCGCCGACAGTACACGTGAACGGCAAAAGTGCTGCAAACATTCGAGGTATCTGTTTGAAATGTCGGAAGGGGCGAGGGCCTCGTCGGTGCTCCGACGCCCGACCCGGGGATTTATGTTCCATATTTGACACTTTGTCAAACATTCCTGGTCAGCATCCACCTGTATCGAATCCCGACCCCCTGAGCTTTATTTTCATATACATACTGTCCGCTTCGCTCTCACTGGGTATTTTTAATAAATTTTTGAAATCGACACATCGTTTCGGCGGTGACGCACACCAGACCAACCTCCTGCTCCTCGCCTTGTATTTTGACGTTTTATTCCTATTTGTCGTACATAGATCTGGATAGGAATTGTCGGGTCTGATGTGGAAGACCCGGCTGAACATTATGATGTGATAAAAATCGCCCTAGACAATTTATTTATATTTTTAAATATTTTATGAAAAGATGACGACTGAAAAAAAAGCGTGTTTCCGTGTGCTGCGCTGCCGGGGTGTTTTTTTGTCTCTATTGATTGTGACTTGAATGCATTTCTCAGTGAATGAACTTCAGGAATGTGGCTCTATTGACAGTATGAGTGTGCGACATATTTCAATCTTTGTAGACTTATCTATTTTGATTTAATTTATGATGTCGCAACCGGTTAGGGCTGGGCGCAGATTCTTGGCCGGGCCCCAACTGTGTGTGTCATTGAATTTATATGTGCTATTTCTGAGAGAAGTCTTTACTTTCGTTAACTTTCAAATGTTTTATGCACATGTCATGTCCTGCTAAAAGACGTCCCGGTGTGCTGCTGATTCCTAATGCTGAACATTGCTGCATTGTCTGCTGTCCTTCTGTTTAGGTTTGTGAGGAGGAGAAGTGCGAGGAAGAAGTTTTTCCCTTGGCCATGAACTACTTGGACAGGTTTTTAGCCGTGGTGCCCACCAAAAAGTGTAACCTGCAGCTGCTGGGAGCAGTGTGCATGTTTCTTGCATCCAAATTGAAAGAGACTCGTCCATTAACTGCAGAGAAGCTTTGCATCTACACAGATAACTCCATCAGACCACAGGAACTGCTGGTAAGCAACAGTTGGTTCAGCCCTTTTTGCATAATTCACACCGAGGATTCATGCTGTAATCATCAAACATGGCTACATTCTGTCTCTGTCATTGAATTTAATGTTTTATTTTGGAAATCTGGATTTTATTTATGTTATTTAGGGGTATTTTACTGATTGCACGTGTATTTATTAGGTTTAAACAACCATATAAAAGGCCATTGCTGTTGTCATTTCTCTCAAGCCCCACTTATAACTGGGACCTCATCAAAGGGGCACAAAAACCCAAAAAGCCCCTCCGTGAATTGTTCCACAAGGGCTCTCTTCACTGTACAAATCTTTACAGTAACCATCCAGTCTGTGTAATGGTCTCCATCGCCATCTAGTGGCAGATATTTGCACAGAGCAACGAGGTCAGCTTGAACTGCAGCCAAAGTTCTGACTCTGTTCCTGTCAGCTCGAGAGGGAGAGAGACAGAGGCATTCGAGTTTGCCTTTTACAGTTTAGCCTTCATCCAAAAATAACTGTAGATGCTCACATTTGTGATATTATGTCATGCTGCTCTTTGGGATTCTTACACATTTGCAGAGCATAAATGTGGCTGTGTGCGGTGGCTATAAATAAAACGTATGCAGGGGTGAATGTGCGTCCTCCACTAGAACAGGATTTGTCATTGTGCTGTAAAGTCCTGTCGGCCCTGATCGTACCAGCTGCCTTCAAACGATCAATAACTGCAGTTCCACATTCGATAAGGATTCTCCGCTGCTCTGCAGTGCTGCATAAACATTCCTCAGTAAACAACGGCCCATCCCACCCATGTTGTGAAAGAGGCCACATCTTATAATTCAGATGTGGTTGATTGTGGCCGAGGCCTCCATCGCTGCCTGAATGGCAGCTCGACCTGATTGCTGCAGTATATCGAAGATCCTGAGTTTGGTTGCTTTCTGATCATTTTTTCTGGAATGTGTTTCTGCATGAGACTGCTTTGTCAGATTCCCGGTCCCGTTAACGGCTCACTGGTCAGCGTATGATGGTTTTGGGTTTGATTGTGGAAGCAGATTGTGTGCGGTGAGCCCGAGGCACACTCGTTTTGAGCGGTATGTCAAGCAGCACTGAGTCTGTCCTACCTTAATGTTCAATCTGAAGACAAAACTCTCTGGAATTAGTTTACCAAGGCCGCCGCTCACTGTTTCTGTATAAGGCAGTATTTTGGCTGACATGTAGATACAGGAAACAGAGATCAGCTGCTCAGGGCATGTGATGGTTTTTTTGTCCTCATCTTTGGTAACAATTTCTTGTAAAGAGAACCACAATGTTACAAAGACTGTGTGACCAGAGGAAAGCAGTAGCAGAAGGAAGTGGGTGCCTGCCTGCTACTCTGTCAGCACTGAGTCTGTGTTGCAAGGTTTTCTCGCAGCCTGTGCTGTAAGCTCGTCTGCTGTAAGCTCGTCTGCTGTAAGCTCGTCTGCTGCTCTGTTGGAAACAGCTTTTGAGAGCAGGCGGCGAGCCATGTTGCCAAAATAATGGCATCAATGCTGAGGATTGTAATTTGCACATGATCTTATCAGAACTTCAAGAAAAAAATAAAACACACACACACACACACACACACACAGAGGCAGTCCAGCTAGGTGACTTTATTTCCCATGAATAACTGTGTGCGTTCATATCTCATCCCAAGCATGAAGGAGATTAGGAAACAGTGCAAGGCTGAAAATGTCACATTGATTAGAAAATTGCAGGCTGGTTGCTGGGTCAGTGGCAGCCATGTTGGATTATCTCATGACTGACGACCATGCAGGCCCTCTGAAAGAGAAAATTAACAACATCCGTGGTTGCAGTCACAAGGCTGCGGAACCAAACCAGCAGCTCCTCTGTCAATCAGCTCCTCCTCTAGGAAGTGAAAGTAACAATACAGCCACAGAGAAAATGCCACACCTAGTGTTCCGTCCGACTGCGTGGACACATGGGGACCAGTATGTGTCATCACAGCTTTCTTACAAATCCATTTAAAATCGTTTTTGAACTTTGGCATCGTCATTTTTGATCAATCTCATGCTGTGATTCAAACAATGTCAAACAAGTGGAAAATTGGAAGAAAATGACTTGATTCACATGGATTCATTAAAATACAACAAAAACAATGACATTAGTTATCACCATGAAATAAACCCTTATACTCACCTTGCCCACAGCTCTCCTCTCCATTTTCAGGGCGCATTCAACAACACACACACACACACACACACACACACACACACACACACACACACACTAGAACTTCCAGTGGGCCTCTTTAGGAAAGTCCCGAGATGTCAGATAGACGGATGGGAGGGAGGGAAGGGCAGTGTTGTGAGGTCACCTGGGTCGGTGGCACTGCTGGTGTTTCCAAGTAGAGGCATTCAAGCGCACCCACACACACAAACACACACAGCGCCAGCACCCCCTTTACCAGCACACAGAGCACCTCTTCAGCTGATGATCACACACCTTTGACCTGATGTGCCGCAGAACAGCTCCAGTGAAGAGCAGTGATGGCGAGTTCAACAGCTTTAGTGTGTTTGCATGTGGTCGTTCTTTGTGTCACACGCTTTCATTTTGACTCATCTCTTTCTCTGTGTCTCTCTCTGTCCCACCTTCCCTGCAGGAATGGGAATTAGTTGTGTTGGGGAAGTTGAAGTGGAACCTGGCAGCAGTGACGCCAAACGACTTCATTGAGCACATTATGAGGAGGCTGCCGCTGCCTGAGGATAAGCTGGCACTTATACGCAAACATGTCCAGACCTTTATCGCCCTCTGTGCTACAGGTAGGACACAGTGGAGCCGAAGAGTTTTCATTCTGTCTTATTCTGTCTTGCCTATCAAACATGTCATAAGTTATGAGCGGTGATGTTCATTTTAGGAAAACTGAATCAAAAGATGGAGAAAGATTTTTGATGACGCTCAGCCGGGACCTCACTTGCATCAACGTTCACACGTACCTAAACAATCTTTTTTTTCCCTGCTTCTTCCTTGGCATTGTAGAATATTGAAGAAAATTTAGATCCAAATGGAATCATTTTAAAAGACTCAACATGCTGTAGTTCATATTCCAGGCCTATAGGTGGTGCTTGAAATTCACCAAAAACAGAGAAGAAGAGAAGTGCTGGATGTAAAATGATGTGGGGTTTGCTCAGCGTAGTGGCAGAGGAGCATGACATTTCGGCCTAGTGTCTGTAATAGGCTCACTATCCTCTGCAGCATGTAGTCCAACAGTGTTGTTGCAATGAGACATCGGGGGGACGAGGTCGAGATGTGGGAGGATGACATCATCGATACGCAGAAGCCTTCGCCAGTCCCCACTGGGTGTAGTTTAGGGTTCAGTGTATTGAACCATGGACAGTCTGGGATGGGATTCAAACCACCAACCCTTCGGTCAATTTATGACCTGCTTAACCAACCAGGGTCGGTTTGGACGTTTGGCCAGAACGATGCAACACACGTGTACACAAGAAAGTGTCTCCCTATGGACAAGGCTTTCTCATGTAGCAAACGATCCCCGACTCTCCTTGTAGCTCCATGTCAAAGTCGACGTCTTTCAGAAACACGCTGCATGTTCTCTGCCCAGAGGTCCATTGTGGGCCAATCACAGCCCACCTGTGACTTCAGGAGACGCATCCCCTGCACCGTGTAATAGATGTACCATCCTCTGTCTTCTCTCTCCGGTCATGTGTTAGAGGCACGTCAGTGGCCTCCAGAGCATCCAGTAACACTTCAAAGGTTGAGGTTGGTTGAGGGGCATTCCCACGTCGCACAGGGTCGGGAGAAGGAATGGACAGAAGGGGAGGCCGGCAGGCCGGCCATTGTCTTTCTGCTCTTGAGGTGAATTGTTCCCTCAAGATCAAACACGCTGTGAGTCGTAGGAGGGACATGGAGCCTTTAACATGATCTGCGGCGATGGTGAGATGGAGGGGGAGGAGGTGCTGGAGGTAGCAGGGGAGAGAGGGAGAACCAGAGGAGTGTATTGTTTTTGCACTGCCAATTCTAAGGCATGTCATGTTTTCATATCTCTTTCCCCAACCTCCCTCTATCCCTCTTTCTCTCCACCCTGACTTCTCACGCCTCTCCACCCTACAGCTGGAGGACACGATAGCTTTCCCATGTTGAGATTCACTGTAGGGGAGGTTCCTCTCATTTGTGTCTCTTCCAAGTCTACGTACAAGGCTGCAAACAAGGCAGGAGGAGCGATATATTCACATTATCTATGAAAATGACACTCCTTTCCTTCACTAAATGGATGACCCTGACCACCACCAGCCTCTTTTTCTGCAGGCCTACAACAGGAATGTGAACTGCTCCCTGCCTCCTCCCCCCATGGGAAACAGCTCCTTGTACTGACATCACTCAGAGGAGTGTGTGTACATGAATAGTTACAAGGGAGGTGACAGGTATTGAAAACAAATATTGCTAATTGTCCAGCGGATATGACAGAGTGAAGAAGTCTCTCTGTCTTTGTTGTCTGCAGGGTCTTTTACTAGATGAATACATGAATAATATAGATAATAATGACAATAGAAAAGAAGAATGTGGCCTCATTTCCCAACTATTCTCTCTCTCTCTGTCCTTTGATCAATGTTTGGAATGACAGGGTGTCAGCGATCAGACGATTCCCAATGCAACAATGTCAAAGACCCAGAATGCACTTTGTGCCTCACTGCTTCTTATAGGCAGTGGAAATAATGTTACAAGTCTCCTGGCATCATCCTTCCAACGTTCTGGAGATAGGACTGGATTAGCAGCAGTCTCTTATCTGTGCAGCCTCTCTTCAGACGTGTATCCAGGCAAACAGAGAGTAAGTGCAGGGCAGATAAAGAGACATTTTGGTTCATCTGAAGATCTCTGGGAGTTTCAAAACCAATTTGGGGAGCATTCCCAGACATTAATCTGGAGTTATCTGGTGAGAATCCTCCTTGAGACATCCTTAGAGCAGAGCTGAGAAGGTAAAGACACAGCAGAAGAAGGAGGTCTCGCCGGAGGATTTACATTTGCAAGACAGTTGACAACGGGTCACCTGTGGCCTTCAGCTCACTACCCACCACCGCTCCTGCCGCTGCTGCTTCTCCATTGAAAAAGAAAACATGCATAAACCCACAGCTCTCAGTTTTCAAGAGAACAAAAAAGAAGAGGAGAGCTGGAGAATCAGGCCTCTTATTTCTAATGGCTCCTCTCTTTTGATGAAACAGTTCCGTTCAGGCCACTCGGTGGGATTTTGTCAGGTGGCGCAGGCTGGCTCTGTATTAATTAATAACACTGGCTGGTCCATTCAGAGCTATGCAAATGGCAAACTAGAGGCTGGGAGAGGGGAGACAAAAGGCTTGGCCCTTGCATTTCATATGCAGAGCCATGCGAGGGTCAGCGCTGTGGGGCCACTTGATAGGAAACACCGCCGTTTCCCTCAGGCAGGCAGCCGCATAATAGCCCAGAAACAAGCTCATTAAGGGAGATTAGGAGCCTCCATTCCTACACAGAGACACCAAGCACTCCGAGCTTTCTTATTCAATTGAGGTAAAGTGGGAGAATGGACGGGGTGCTCGGGGCAGACAGATGCACCCCAAACTGTCTGCTGCGGTTATTGAGCTCTGTCGTCTTGCCATATTGGCAGGGATTATGGGCTATTTTTTAATACCCTCGCTGTAATGGCATGCATGGAATGGTGACAATGGTAGAAGCTGTTGATCAAAAGATACATCTGGATCACAGCCAGCAGTGCTGTCCAAGAGCCAGTCAATTGTCCTCCAGGACACTGACGTTTTGCTACAAGTTGAGATGTAAATAACAAGTGGTTCAAGTAACTGAGTACCAGATCTTTTAGGCATGAATGGCAATGTACTACTTTTTGTTTGTGGTGCCGCAGCATCTTTGTACTGTGAAGTCACTTGATCATTAACTGGATAGTTTCTCAGAAGGAAACTAATGATTCACTAGCAAACAGACATGAGAGGTGATGAGCATCGCTGCTTGGACTCACGTTCCCTCCTGTATGTCTTATATGGAAGAAGTCTGTCACGCAGTGACATCGTTCCTCTGGTTGTCAAGCACATTGAAGTCTACATATTCGTATTTTCAAAAGGCATTTATTGCTGAAGAGAAATCGGTCGTCACCATTGGCCTGTAAAAGCTACGGCCGGTGCCTGGATTCATATACAATGTCATGAAGTGTTATATACTGTATGTTGTAATCCATTGGGAAAGTACTTGTGTACAGTTTTTATACTACATATTCAGAACTGTCCTTAGAGCATGTGACAGAATATAGTTTCTGTATAGTTTCTGAATATAGTCTTCTGCCTGGCCTTTATATGTACAGGAAGAGACAAACGTCTGGCAACAAATATTTAAAAAGTCCTCTTTGGTCTCGGCCGTTGGCTCAGGCGTCGTTCTAGCTTCCTCTTTTAGTCGTAGTTGCGCTGAGAATCCGTTCCAGGCTCGGCCGCTCATTCTAGAAATGCATGATTCATCTCACTTGTGGTCAATGAAATGGTCTTTACCCGTGTTTGTTTGCATAAAACACTTTTCATGTGTGATGAGTCAGAGCCTGAGCAAATCAGCCACCACCCCCGACAAATTAGAATCTCTGTTCCCTGCGCTGCTGTGAGGAATAACGTCCGGTCTGGCAGCTTCATCTGGTGATGAAGCAGGATGAAGCCTCGGAGTAGTGTGCACCCAAAAATGTGACACTCAGAGTGAATCATCCAGTGGAACGTCCTGAATGCTCCCTCTGCTCTAACAAGGATCACGCTAACACTCTGGCTCCCACCGGAACCAGAGCCAGACAGTTTTGCTGCTATTATGCCATGAAAATAGTTTTTTTTTTTTTTTTCACGCTTGTTTACATCGGTGGTCATGTTGACCACAAAGACCTGCCTTTGCATGAGGAAAGTAAATATTAGTGGCAGCAAGTCTGACCTGAACATTGTGATCTCGAGTGTTTGTAAGTAGGTTCAACGCACATATGGAATCTCTGTTTTTCAGTTTTTTAATTGATTGAGCTGAACTCAGCCACAGAGATGGGCCAGGAGCACCAGCACGCTCGAGCCGTTTTGACAGTAGATATGTTGCAATACTGAATATGCTGAAAGACTAAAATGAGCTGTCGCGTGAACTAAATCGCCCAGAATTTCCTGGAATGCCAGTCCTATTGTCTCCTATTGAGTGTGTAACAAGACGGGTACAATCAAAAATGTAGCTGTGTCCAGTTATGCTGTCTTACCACGACTCTCTTGTTTTATTTGGAGAAGTTCCTCTGCCGTGTTGGGAAGTTGTTGTTTGTGCATTTCGAGAAGCGAGACATGGTGTACCGTTCAAGTTGCTCTCCACAGCCTTATTTTGACTGCCAGTCTGTTGCTTTGGTGGTGAAGCATTCCGTCATGCCAATCCCAAGTGTTTGTTTTTTACCTTAATTAGTCAACAAGACCCAGGCCGTTGTAGTACTACCCCTTTAATAAACAAGGTCAATAAGCGCTACATCTTTCGAATACAAGACCCTTATTTGTAGTGCTGGAAAGGGACGGGAATTTTTTTTTTTCTTTCTGTTTTGGCTGTTGTTCAACTTTCCAACTTAATTAATTTACAAGTTTAATGTGCATACTGCGCATTGCAGCCACCCAGGAGGACTGGGCCATGTAGGGCAGCAGGCTGTGTGACCAGAGGCCTGAAGATGAAGTTTCAGGGTTTAGGAACACAGAGGAATGGAGACGAGGGGGCACAGGGAGGAGAAAGGACTATTGAAGGGGGTGAGAGGCGTGCAGGCCAGGCCAGCCAGCCACCGCTCACAGGGAGCTTTCCATCACAGGCGTCCCCACTCAGCTACATACACTGTTTATCCTCAACATGAATATCAATGAGTCCCTCCTAAAATACAGCCATTCTTCCCCCTACACGCAGCAGCCATCAGGCCGGAGTGTCAGCCCGCATCGGCTGCACGCGCGTGTCCTTGTTCTGCTACAGACCTGTCTTGTCTTGAGTGGGAAAGATCAGCTTGCTGCCCACTGCCCACCACTCGGCTCTCAACCCTGCGTCTGTGCTGCATGTGTGTGTGCCTCTGTCTGCCTCTGAAAGCACGCAGGCATCAGTGCGTTGTGTCGTTGTCGGTGTCCGCCTGTCAGTCTGTGCTCACTGCACACTTACAGTAAATCCATGTATGTCTTTGTCCTCTGTAGAAAGTTGTGCTATTACAGCAGTGATGTAATGCTGAGGGGCTTTGTGTGCTCTTTCCTCTTGGCTCGAGGTAGTCTTTAATAAATCGCCCCTTGGCAGCGGCCCAGTGCCTAATACAGGGGTGTATAATAAGTTCATTTATTTGTCAACACTGAGCCCACAAGATGAGAAAGCGCCTGGCTGTGCATGTTAAAAAGGCAGTGAGGGGCTGCCTGTACAGCTATCAAAGGACCCACCTCTTTGATTCGCCATGGAAAAAAAAGAAAGAAGAAAAATCTCCTTCAGAGACATCACACACAGTTTGCCTTGCAATTGAATATGTTGATGTGCAGGCTGTTTCTATGCCTCCACTACCCCAGCCCATAGGTGGCCCAGGAACAGAGGCATAGTTGTGGGGGGTGGGGGGTTGATGAGAGGCAGGAGGTGAGGGTCGCCGGAGGGCGACTCTTTTCTTCCTCCAAAACCTCACAAACGTCTGGACACAGACTTGAGAGTGATGTTCAGAAGAGTTGTCAACCCCCTATCCTCTCCCACCCCGCCTACCATCTTCCCTTCTTTTCTCCTTGTTGCCCTGTCGCCATACCGTCCATGCCTCCTCCTTCATCTTCTTCTCCCCGTTGACCCCCTGTCCCCCTTTCCAGCCACATGCTTTGTCCAGGCTGTCTCACTAAATTGGTATCAGCATAGAGGGGATGGATGCTGCGTCTCTCAATTGGGTGAAATGAGGTGATGACTCCGGACAATGGAGTCACACTCTTCTGCCTTCCCTCTCGCTGGCCAGCCACTCTATTAATATGCTAAAAGATAGGAGGGCCGCCAATGCAAACCACTGGCTGTTGTAGCAACAAAGACTGGGGCATGTGTGCCATTCACTGGCCCCATCTAAGCATCTACAAAGGCCATGTGTTGTCCAAAAAGAAAGGTAGAAGTTGAGCAAGACATAAAGAGAGAATGGAGAAAGGACTGTGTGTGTGTGTGTGTGTGTGTGTGTGTGTGTGTGTGTATGAGAAGAGAATCTCTCTCTCGCTCTCCCTCTCTCCTGCTATGCCAGTTGCCTTGCCTTTTCGGGCTTCTGGCCCGTTCACAAGCTGTCTCATTTGCATTATGAATGACAGTGAGGGGAGCTAACAAGGTTATTGGTCTTTGAGACGCACGCCTGTGACCACACGTGGAAAAAAGGACCTACAGCAGTGAGCATTGGCAGAGGCACTGAGCCTCTTTATTCCTCCCTTTCCAAGCGCTATGGGGCTTTTTCAGCAAGCACACGATTTACTCAGGAGATGGAAGAAAAGGGGCTGGGCTGGGGAAAGGGGGACTGGGGGTGGGGAGTGGGTGAGGGTGAGGGTGGTTGCTTTTCAACTCCTTTACAAGCCAAGTGAACCCTCATTATCCAGGTCCCTGGTCATTAGTGAGTGCTGCGTTCAGACCTGGTGCAATAGAAGGATTATTTATTGGACAACTGCTAGAGTACCAAATCATATTGTGTCTGGGAGGGACACATCTGTATGCTGTAGGGAGAGAGCGTGAGGTAAAATGTGGAATTCAGAAACTGCACCAGGTGACAAAAGAATTCACCAGTAATCTTTATGCATCTACGAAAGACTTCAACTACTTACTCAGCACTTAATACGTCTTTTCTCTCTGTCTTATGATATTACTTACAAACTAGAAGGGCAAATGTTAAAATGTAAGGAATTCTCCTAGTGCCCACGCTCCACCCAGTTCACAATGAGACGTTTTTTGTTTAATCCTGGTGACTAACACACGAACGAACTAACAGTGGTTGACAGCATCACCTTCATAGAGGAAGGAAGTACCCCTGAGCACATGTTGACTCAATTTGTATTTTTTCCTCTAACAGATTTCAGATTCGCCATGTACCCTCCATCCATGATTGCGACAGGAAGTGTGGGGGCGGCGATCTGCGGCCTACAGCTGGATTCAGCGGACCAGTCGCAGTGGGGTGACAGTCTGACAGACCTGCTGGCCAAAATCACAAACACAGAAGTGGTGAGTTTGTTTTGTTGTCGTCCAGAACACTCATATGATTGAATGATCGGACTGGACTGGGTATAATTCCCAATCAGCTTTTTCATCATTTACATCTCCAGAAAATATACACAAACATGCAGAGTGGTTTATGTGTGACTGGTCTGTTATTTGTGTCACAGTTAGGAAGAGTTGAAGAAACATCCCATGATTGTTATGGTTGTGTGTTTGCAACAGACAGAAGCAGAAATGTTGAAATTTCACACTATTTTTGGCTTCTTGACCAGAATTTGCTTTCCCATCCACCCGTGTTAGTTCCAGTGCCGTCTATCATACACTTGACTAGACATTCCCCCCAGTCCGGCTACTTGGGGATATAAAGAATCCTCTAAATCGAGCCAGGATGAGAGCATATACAGTGTGCTCTGTCGTGACAGGAATGCCGTCTGGGTACAGTGAATGTGGTGGTGGTGGGTGAGATGAGTCCAAACACAGGCAGCGCCTCTCCAGCCTCCGAGATGCCTGGCATTCATCACAGATAGGCCTCAGCTTACTGTAGCTCACTGCCAGCCTGAGTAAGCTGGCAGCACTGGAGAGCGTAATGAGAGTAAGACTGGTCGATGATCAGGGAAGTGAGTCACCTATTTTAGTGCCTTTTACGTTTGAGCCATCCTGAACACTCAGGAACAGCGGTGCAGTCATCACCAGCTGCTTCTCAAGCCTCTCCACATGTGCAGGGGGCATTTCAATGCCAGCCTTCAGCCTGAGTATGTTAGATCCTGTCCCAAAAGGAGGCAAAGGAGGAGGAGGTGGAAGATCACGACAACCAGCCCTCTCTTGTCTCCTCCTATGGTTCATAATGCATCCCTGCTGGAAAGCGTGGCTCCCTCTGGCGCGTGCTGTGTGAAGTCTCGCTCAGCAGCTAAGGAAAAACAAATAGCTAGCCTCAGCAGCACAGGACCTCAGTGTGTTTAGACTGTGAGGTCTTAGACGTGAGGGCATTAAGTTGCTCTGTGTCTCTATGATCAGGTCTTCACATTCCTGGATGCAGACAAGCCGTGGCTCGCAGTAAACACGGGAGGCCAAGCAGAGGGCACCTTTCCTAATTCAACATATATGAGGGGCTTTCGTGTAAACTGTGAAGAAGGCAGCCAAAAGTAAACTTGTTGAGTACATTTTGGTTTATAGCTCCTCAAGCACTTATATCAGACATGTTCAGCACTTATGACACAACATCACTCCTTCACTCTAAAAAGGCAGTGAGGATTATTGGCCAAGTCCTTCAAATACATCTACATTTTTTTCCCCTAAAAAGTGAACCTCTTCATATGTGAACGCAGTATCCCAATGTACACTACTGTCAGGGTTGTACCTCGGTCTCAGAGTGTATACTGCATTTCAGCTGTGCAGCAGCGTGGAGATCCTTGCCAACAATCCACAGAGCCAGGCAAAATATTAAGGGAAAGCAAGTCTCACCAAAACTTTGCAGCTGCTGTTGTTGAAATCATCACGGCCAACGCCACCCCCCCCCTGCCCCCCCGGTCGCCTGCTGGCATCGCTGGTATCCAGAAGCTGTGGTTTTCCAGTGGAAATGTGACAGTGGCGAGTCCCCATCTTGGACCAATGAAAGGACGGTGTGGGGCCTCCCCGCAGGGCGCAGGAGATGAGGACGTGTGCCGGAGAGCTGAGAGGAAATCTGCTGAGTTGTGACAAAGACCACTTGTGAATGTGCCTGACGTGCTCTGGTCACAGTAAAAACGCAGTGGTATGTTTGGCATAAAATGTATTTCAATCAAAGTAACATCAGGCTACTTGTGAGGAACTACAGGAAATCAGACTTACAAAAGTGCAGGAGTTTGAAACTACTAGTTCCTCATTGTCTATGTTTTCACATGTGTTTTTGTCTTTTTCATTCATCTTTCATCCGGTCACACACTGGAAACACGTTTTCCCATTTCTCCCCCTCTTCCTGTTTTCATGTCTTTTTCAGTGTGGCCACATTATCACAAGATGGTGTTGTAGACGTTGCACAATGGTGGGATGGGAAATTGAGCACTCACCGAAATGTTTGCAACAAAAGTGAATTGATCAAGAAATATTGTGTCTTTGAACGCAGCGTGAGGCATCGCCACTGGCCGTGTTTCCGTATGCAGGCTGGAGAAACAAGGAGGTCCCATTTTCTATTGTAACATGAGGAAATTCAAATCATGTGGTGATTTGTTATTTCCAGTGTCAGCCCGCGGATATTTTCTTTTAAGATTTCTGAGATACGTGTGTGTGTATGTGGTGGATTTAGCTTTATGACCTCCACGTCCTCCCAGAGAAGCTAACACTGTCTTGTGTGGTACAGCCAGCAGTTGAAACACATTCCATGGCTTCACACATTTCTTCCTTTTGGTTTTGTGTGTCTGCATGACTTCCCCCCACCACCAGTGTCACAAAGGCCACAGAGGAATAATGTGCGTGCCTTGACAGAAAGACCGATTGCTGCAATATGATGTATGTCTGAGGTGGGACAGATGGAGGACGGTAACGATGTGGGACGAACTGGAAACGGTCGTGTGTTTTCAAGGTTTAGTCTGTAAAATACAGCAAGTTGCTCCAGAAAAGCCCCGTACCTCCCATGACTGACATTTTCAGTGCTGTTGGCTTCCTCAGTATCCAAGTACCTAGAGCTTGAAAACTGTATTGCTGTTTCCAGTAGTCACACATTGAAGTCATTAAAGTTTCTCAAATAAAGCCCATGGGGCTTGGCATGGGATTTGAATCGCCGCTCTAAAGAGCTGCAGAGACAGGAGGGAATGTCTTTTTAGAAGTGAAGGCGTGCATTCTTGTGGTGAGACACAGGCAGTTCCTTTACATGTTCTGTGCTTTAATTTTCTCACAGGAATTGACATTTCATGTCCAACAGGGCACGAGAAGTGTGTGTGTGTGTGTGTGTGTGTGTGTACAGCCTCTGGAGGAGATTAAGGGACAGACGCTGGTCAGGCTTCCTCCACGTCAGACCTGTTTCTGTTCCCAACCCACGTCATCCAGCATCTAATCAGTCTTCATTGATTATGAATCTTACTGGGTTTGAGGCCTTAAATTACACATTGTCCACACCTTCAAAGCGTCTTGTGTGTCCTCCTGATGACAATAAGCATGTTCCACTCTGCAATGTGTCATGCTGCTTGACCTTTGACACTATGACCTTTTGTCACTGAGCTGTGTGCGGCTCCCAAAGAGCAATCCTGATGTGAGTAAAGTCTCAGTTCCCACTTCCTCAAGGCCCAGCGGCACCAGAAACTATAACACAGGCTCAAACTGTGGCCCATCAGGTTTAAATTAGCTGCACATTTCTGAACACTTTCACCCATCCCTCCAGCCATTCTCAGTCATGTTTCCCACAGACGCCAGGTTCTTTAGGCGGGGGGTTACGTGTGTGTGAGTGGCTGTGTGTATGTGTGTGTGTGTGTGTGTGTGTGTGTGTGCATGCATGCGTGTGTGTGAGAGAGAGTGAGTGAGAGAGGTGCTCTGGTTGTGTTACAATATTTAGCCACCAGAGGGCAGTGTTAACTTTCTGTATCACCTCCTACACATAGTGTGCGTATTCTTGCTCCGACTCTTAAAACCTCAGTGTCATTGCTTGTACACACACACTCTCTGAGTCATCTGCTATTCACCACCTCAGACCCGTCCTACCACCCTCCCCATTTAGCGCTGCGCTGTCCCCTCTGTCAACCATCCATCAGGGACGGATACGGGGGCTCGGTGCTGCTGAGAGGCTCCTGTCCCAGGTGGATTCTCAGATTGCCGCAGCAGTCTTTGATGGTGAAAGGCGAGCCGGCCAGGTCTCTCACTGATCCCCTGCAGGCAGGCAGGCACAAGGACTGGCTCTCGTTAAAAAGGCACCACCTTTGTGTTCCCACAGGAGGTGGATGTAATTAACATAGCTTTAGTACTACCTGTGTTTTCAGACGCTGTTGTCAAGGCTACTTCTGTTTGGGTTTTCTGTGTGCTCGGGAATGTCGGACATAGAGGGATAGGTGGGAGGCTGGACGGGTGCATGCACAGGTGTGTGTGTGTGTGTGTGTGTGCGTGTGTGCGTGCGTGCGTGCGTGCGCATACAGGGGTGGGATTTGCTGAACGACCCGGGTGGGCTGATGTAATGCTTGGGTCTGGTCTGTGTGTTTGTGCTCAGCCTCGGTGGTAGCTGGAGACGCTAGAAAGCCAGTGGTCATTTAAAACTCCCGGCCGACAGGGGCCCAGCTTCTCATGCAGGGACCAAACTTCACATTGCTCTTGTTAAGAACAATGATGGTCGTTGAGGCCAATTTTTGAACTTGGCAACACGAGCACTTTGTTCCTCGATTAGAGCTGAACAGCCCAACTGGACAAGCTTCTTTTACAGCGCTGATGTCAGCTGCGTCAGCAATTTTCCTGAGCTGTGAAATCAAATTCATTGTAAATTCCGTTTTAAATCCCGAAGTGTTTAGGGACACATCGTCATCACATGATTGGATCATTCCTGAGCTCAGATTGGTGTAACGTAAAATGTTGTAACGTGAGAAGGAGTAGGCAGAGAAACTAGCAGGATTAGCTGGGGCTGACTACTCACATTGACCAAACAATGTCTCTACGGCGCAACTTCCACTAAAGTACGACATGTAAGACAAGGAGGAACCGAGGAATGTTTGGGGGGGTCCTTCTTCTTTGATGCACATGGCGCAAGCTCTGTTCCAATGTTTAAAACGGTTTGATAACAGCTGTGCTTAAAATCCCCATATCACAATAAATGCAGATGGATTATTTTATGAATAAAAGGAATATATTCAGCCCAGCTCAGTCTCCCTCTTGTTGCATTGCAGGATGTTCTCAAAGAGTGCCAGGAGCAGATTGAGCGTGTGCTGGCGAGCAGTCTGCGTGAGGGGCGGCAGCAGCAGCAGCAGCAGCAGACACAGAGAGGTCCCAGCAGTAAAGGCCTGGACGAGCTGGATCAATCCTCCACCCCGACAGACGTCCGCGATGTCAACTTGTGAACCACCAGAGGGCGTCATTCCACAGGATTTGCAGAAAAATGAATCATGGAAAAAACTCAACTTTCTTAAAAGCAGAAAAAAGGAACAAAAAAATGTAAAAACACAAGCCCTTTAAAAGAAAAAGAACAATGCTTGCTAGTTTTTTTGTAGATTTTCTGTTCTTCAAGTAAAAAAAAAAAAAACACCTGCCCACGAAAAAAATTTTCTATGACGTCTGAGTCTGAAAGCAAGAAAATTGGAGTGTATTGAAGCTCTGTGGTGCCTTGGATATACAGAAGGGAAGCCAATTATATTTGTGTTCTGCCTTTGATTGTATAGTTTGAATTTTAAGTTATATCTTAACATAGCTTGATCATGAGGCTCTTGCAGCAGACGTTGTGGAAACCATTAGAAGTTGCATACATGAGATCACAGTATGGGCTTAGGTTTTTGTTGTTTTCACTGTTTCATTTTATATGCATATTATCACTATTACATTCGTTAGTGGTTCAAGAGAGAGGTTCTGTGTTCGAGCTCCTCGACCATCACAAGGTCCAACGTGTTGAGCGTGAGAGAGAGCAGAGGACGCTCCGTATGCTGAAAGTCAGTGGGTCCCAGTTCCAGGAAGGAGATGGGATGATATTAATTATTAGTAGTATTAGCAATTGTTATATTATTAATATTATTATTTGACATATTTTGGAACTGAGTAATCGAGATCAATAAGCTCCTTTTGTCAGGCTGCTTGTGTGTCAGAATGTGGGTGTAGTGCGCAATGTGCCTGCGTGAGTGTGTGTGTGTGTGTGTGTGTGTGTGTGTGGTCTGAATGCTACATGAGATCCTGTTTCTAGATTAGCAGTGAATTTTTTAAAGCGTGAGGCACTTGAGCACAGTCGTATGCTTACGATGTTAAAGACTATGGAGCATGCCGAGCCACACTTGCGTTGGCGATCAGCATACCAGGGCATCTACGCTGCATCACTGCCCTTGTGCATTAACAGTCCATCATGGTCCGCTGTCAGCCAGCAATAAACTCAAGTGTGTGGACTATGAATGAGATGGACAAACAGTCAATGAAAGAGGGTGTGGGTGAAGGAACTTTCACTCGGAGCCCCTTATCTCTAGTTTTCCTGAGGTTGTCCACCTCAGCACATGAGGTGTCTATTGCTGCCACTCTGGTAATGAAATATTGATGGATACTTTTTCACATAGTATTTTTACAATGTGGTGTCTCTCCTTAGTTGGGAAAGTCTGGACAGCAGAGTAATAACCTCTCACATGTGCATGTTGAGCACTTGTGAGACGTGGTGGGGACAAAGCCTTGACGAATGTAAGGCGATGCTTTTTTTTTTTTTTTTAAAGAAAAAAAAAAAAGCCTGGAGGATGTGATGCTCCTCTAAGGATGGGGGCTGGTGTGGAAAGAGTGAAAAGGAGAGGAGAAGACAGTTTGCAACTGTGGAAGGGTGCACGTGGGTGCACGGCACAGGGTGGTCAGACTGAGAGGATTTCAGCGGTGTGGGATCATGCTGCTGGAAGATAAAAACAAACAAAAGGCACCCAAAGGCCTCTCAGTACAAGTGTGTTGTCAGAATATTTGGGTGGAATTACGTTCAGAGTCTGGATGTCTGCCGTGACATACCTACGTGAACATGAGGAACTACGACTGTACGCTGCCAGATCACGTGAGTACGAATGTTCTTGGTGGCGCTTAGTGGAGGGTAGGATGATGAAATATTGTCAATGCATCTGGAGTCCCACATAGGGCAGTTTTCAGCTCCCCTATATGATTTCAATGGCAAAGCACTTTTAGAACATGCTCCCCAGGAGATAAGTCAAATGAATTGCATTGGGTGGTGATTGGAGGTGAATGGATGTTTTCTATTTTTTCTTTTGGTTTACTTTGTAGGGCTGGTTTCCCAATCGTCAGACTTACCCTTGTCAAGCACGAGTCCAGTAAAAAAAGAAAGAAAAAAAAAAGTCCACAAGTTGAAAGGACATTCCGATCAAAGAAACATTCCTGTTCAAGCAAAGTGCACGTTGGTCAGGAGCCTGTTAGAGAATTTGAACGAATACAAAATGCTGAAAAGGATTGGAAATGTCTACACACAATTTACTGATGACAGGTCCTGTTTTATTTCCTTCACATTGTCAAGACTTTTGTTTTACTTGAATATTTTCTTTCTATTTATCTGCATCACAGTCACAGATAAGTCACACATGGCAGCGACAAACTGCAAGGAAGGGTGGCCATAACATCCAATATTTGCACATGTTCCTCTAAGGGCAGTGAGGTTTGTGAGTTTTTTTTTTAACAGAACAGAGCTTTTGTTAAAAAAAAGGAAAAAAAAGGCCTTTAAGTGGTGTGTGTCGCGGTGGTTGTTCAGTTTCTTATGGTGCTGGCTTGAAATGTCCAATGTTGTGTTGTTGAAGCTTTTGTCTGTCAGTCAACACGTCAGGCCTCTTTGAGCTTTGCTGCTTCAAATCATTGGCATGGGGCGGGGGGTCATCATCCCGACAGACACAAGCACAAAACAAATGACTTTTCTTTTTTGTTTTAACGGGACACACAGCGAGGTGTCCTCACTCAAGCTTGAGTTTTTCATGACTGCATGTGACATTACTGAGCTGGTGTTTGTCAGACTGAAGAAAATCTGGGCGGGGGGCGTGATGTTACAGTGATGTAAAATGACACAGTCGCCAAATGTTAACTGTTGGATATTCGATGTGACCCCTTCCTTTTGCCTCTGCCCGATGTAAGCTCTCTCCCAAACGTAATGTTTGTGATTTCTTTCCTGCAATGTATTGTTGCTTGTGCTATATATTGAGACCACGTTTTCAATTTGTGTATGATATATTTTATAGGGTAACCAGACCCGCAAAAGGGTTTTTCTAAGATTTAGAGATACTGTATTCCAAAGTGAAGAGAGGACAGAGCAGGAGGTCTGAAGACATCAACAAAAAAGTGTCAATATTTTTATTGAGTTATTGTTGTCTTTTTGCGCTGCTAAAAAGCTATGAATTTGTTTCATTTATACAAAAAAAAATAACATTACCTAGTTGTGATGTGTCACTTGAGTGTGCTGCTATTTTATAAACATTTGTATTATAATATAATTATTTTACTGCTTAAGAGATAAATTCAGAAAACAACATAGATGTGATAGAAGAACATGAAATGAGTATTCGACTGGAAATGTTCTTTGTACAGTTTGACAGTTTGCTTAGATAGCGTGTCTCCTTTTCCCCATTTTTCAAAAAAATCTGTTTTGCTCTCTGTCTTCGGTCACATTCTGCATCAGTGGTATTTCTGATACCTCAGGATTACTGGACAAATAAAAACCATACAAACAAACCCATCATCTATACCTCTGCAGTTAGGGAGCCTGAAATAGAAATAAATCAGCAGTTAGCGTTTGAAAAAAAAGCAATGTTGTGGCTGGTTCCCACTTTTTAGTGTGGAAACAACTTGCTCAGAGAAATGGGAAGCAGATATTGTGCAAGACTTTCACCTGGACTACACCCATACAGAGGAGGGTGGGGGAGGGGGGGGGGCATAACATTTTATATTGGGGTGTTTCTACCAGAAAATAGTTCAAGCATTTTAATTCTGTTGCTTATGTTGGTGCTACATCTGACATGTGTGTGGGGAAGGGAAAAAAAGAAGAAGAAAGGATCGATCCGGTGGCCAAAGTTCTTGCTTTATACAAGCAAACAATCATTCTGAATGTTACTTAATACGGATTCTGTATGTGAGAACGACAAAGACATGTACCGAAATTATGTGTGTGGAAAGAACGTTTTCAACTAATGGTTGAGCTACACCTGTCAACGACAACTATCTGAAAGTTTCCCTTTGAGCTGCCCCCCCCCACACACACACACCTCCCCACACCCTCCTCAATTACTCATCATGTACCTCAATTGTCTGTTGCACAACAACTGTTCAATAAACTGCTTTAAAGGGTGTGACACCACATCAGCTCACTGCCTCTTTCCACGCTTGTCGTGTGTGCGTGTGCGTGTGCGTGTGCGTGTGCGTGTGGATCTTTTCGTTCAGGTCCCAGTGCAGCCCATTAAATTCCGATTCTGTATCTGTATCTGAATAATGGAGTGTGTCATCGTACACAGAAACATTTAGGAAATGTCTCCAAGTGTCACAAGTCGTCAACCAGCAGGAGGAAAACAATCATCAGAACCAGAAGGTTTATTGTCGTTATATTAAAAAGACAAAGTCCGGTGGTGCCACTCACAGCTATTCATTTTTATGTGACTAGTAATAATAATGACAGTGTTAGAATGTTCAGTGGCGTTTACCTTAAAGACTGCAGTATTAGCGCACTCCAATTTTTTCCTGCGTAAATGCGAACGACAGTTTGACCCAGATGAAGGTGCATCAGAATCGGAAAGACGTTTTACGCCTCTTTACGTTGTACAAAGAAATCGGATGCTCTAAGCTCTGCATTCCATGTATTTGAATCTGTTTCTATTTTTAATGTTTCTCTCCATGTGGCAGTTGTTCAACAGTTGTTCAACCGCCACAGCTCGAGAGCAGTGCCGGTAGCGGGTATTTCCTGCGTGGGTTCCGTTACTTTTCTTCAGAGAATGAAAACAACCTTCACTTTTGGACTCACCGTCGTGCGACAGTAAGTGCTCACCTCGGTCGTTCGTGTGGACGGTGGGAGTTTGATGAAAGAGGCCCAGGTTGTAACACACGTAACACGTAACACGTGTCCCAGCCAACGTTCCCCACACGGACCTACGCGTCTATTTATATCAGCTTACACAGTATTTCCTGGGATTGGAACACTATTTTACAACATTTCATCCACGACAGTCACAACAAAACACTACACGAGCCGTTCTCTGACCACTGGAGCCGGACTGTGGACACTGTAGTACCTGACATCGACCACCAGGGGTCATCATAAAGTAGCAGCACCAACCAACCTTGAACCACGATCAGAATTATTTAGGGAATTATTTGAGGGAAATGAATTTGTTCCAAGAGCTCTAGAATGTAAAAGAACAGTTACAAAGTGGGAAAAACGTAATGCAATTAAATGTTAAAAATGTAAAAAGTCAAATGTTCAATGTATAAAAATTTAAAATAAAAGTAAGAAACATAAATCAAGAACGAGTAAAATAAGTAAAATATGTGTGCACATATAAAAAAGGTCAAATAAAATATATTGTATGTGTAATCAAAGGAAAGGACAGGGGAAAAGTTTTGAACACACCGACCAAAATGTATTTAACTCTTTGTAGAAACACTCAAAGAAACATTTCAATGTTATCAAGTAATGTGTAAAGACCTCTGCTTTTGCCAAAATGTTCTATAAATTAAAACAAAAATAACAAGGTAAAATATTTAGCTGCCCCCCAGAAAGCAGAAGATCTCACAGCAGTAACAGGCAGCACTGACATGTTTTTCAATGAACCATGGAAACAACTTGTCCATGCAAATATATGATTGTTTTTTTTACATTTCTAAGTCCAGTGTGTTTGCTTAAGGTCAGTTCTCTCAGGTTAGTAGTATTAACACCTTATTCTGACTTGACATTGATCATGAATCTGTGTTCCTGCAGTGGGGAAACTGAGTACAATAAGGAGGGCCGGCTACAAGGTACAGTATTTTATTGTGACAGAGAACGTGTCAGTGACTTTGCTGTTTAAATCCTCATCGATCCTCATCGTGTGTCGATCTTCCAGGCCAGACCGTAGACTCGGCTCTGTCTGAGGTTGGGCTGCAGCAGGCCAAGGCGGCGGGCGTGTACCTGAAAGATGTCAAGTTTAACAATGTGTTTGTCAGCGATATGCTGCGAGCCAGACAAGTATGACATTTTCATTCTTGTACCATTTTATGAGCCGTCACATATGGAGATCTTCACAGTTTTTCACCAGTTTGTTTGTATTCATCAGCGACAAGGAAAAGAACCAAACTTTGAGTTTGTCATTGAGGTGATTGTGTGTTTGTTTCCCCTCAGACCGCAGAAATGATCATGAAACACAACAGCAGTTGCTCTGGTTTACACATGGTGTGTGACCCTTTGCTGAAGGAGATCGTGAGTCACACTCAGTCTTTGTGAGTGTGGAATTCACTTTGTTACGCCTGTCGCTAAAAACCCTGAGTCATCCTCTGAATGACTTGCTGTCTCCTAGAGCTTTGGGACAGCAGAGGGGGGGCGGGTGCAGGACCTCAGGAAGATGGCTGAGGCAGCTGGTCAGTCATTTCCAGGCTTCACTCCTCCACAAGGGGAGACTCAGGAGCAGGTGAGACCGTAGAGTTGCAGAAAGAACATTTGATATTTTTTTCCCAAACATCTGGCTGAATAAACAGAAGTACGTTTTCTTACAAACTGCATCAAAATCTACTTTTCAGAATCTGTTTTTTTTTAAGTATAAAATAAGGTAAGATAAGCCTTTATCGTCCCATGGTGGCAACATTTACTGCATTACAACAGCAAAGACATTTGTGTAAGAAATGCTGCTAAAAAAACATGGATGAATGAGAAACATTCTACATACATATTTACGGGTGTCACACCAGTCTGAGTGCAAGAGAAAATGAAAATAAAACCAGTATATACAAGATAATATATAACTATGGATATTTCCATGATAGTGGTGAGTAAATGGTAAAACAGATGCATGTTTCTTCCTTAACGGCCCTTTAAAAGCCTTATTCACACAGAAGATGCTTTGGTCCAGCTGATAACACACTCACATACATAAACACATTTGACACGGACTCTGTAAGGACAGGGACTCCAACGAGGAGCCTTGGTAGGAATTAGGAACCATTGCTGGCTGAGCCACAGCCTCCTAGGTAAAGTATGATACGGTGATATGTTAACATCTGTCAGTGGCTAACTCACCTGTACTATTTCACATCAGTTGACATAAGAAAACTACTATCGAGTGTGTAAACATGTGAAGCAGGAGGATTATTCTGTATTTGGTCGTTGTTTTGACTGAACTACATCCTCAAGTCAAAGAAACTTTTAAACCACCAAGTGGTACGTCTGCATCCACGTATGGGAGTTTCATCTGTCGGCTGTCAGCACTGTGTCAGGGCTCAAAGTACGACCCCTTGGACTGTCATACGAATGTGAGTGTTGGTCACTGCTTCTGATTAACAAGTCACCACTTAGCTTTGTGTTAGAGGCGGTGGGGGTGTGTGTGTGTGCGGGGGAGGGGGGGGTCATCTGAAGTCGGGATGTTCTATTTTGGGAGATACTGCGTCAGCATTCATCCATTAGATGTTGGCTTAGACGTTAACTCAGGTCCAACGCGGTACGTGACCGGCACATGATGATGATGATGCAGATACACAAAGATAGTCAGATAAAGTTCCCCCCCTCCCCCATCCCAACTCTGTAACACAAGGTGTATAGGATACATCATGGCGTGTGTTTAAAGGTACAGTTACTCCCAGTTCCACCCAGCGGCTGACAGATGTTTGTCTTGTTCAGGTGAAGCAGCGCGTCAAAGAGTTTTTGAGGAAAATGCTCCAGCAGATCGGGTCTGAACATTGTCTGGACAGAAGCTCCTCCTTTGCTCCAGTGGAACCATCTCCTGTTGAGGGGGAGGCAGATGACGGGGTGAGAGGTGTCCCCGTCCACGTTCTGGTTGTCACCCATGGAGCCTACATGTGTGCGGCAGTGCGTTACTTTGTGGAGGAGCTGCAGTGCCCCTTACCTGAGGGTTCCGATCAAGCACATATGTTCTCTTTGAGTCCGAACGCGGGCCTGAGTCGTTTCATGCTGACCCTGAGAGAAGAAGACGAGGGTTTCAAGTTGTCAGCGATCCGCTGTGTGTTCATCAACAGGGGCGACCATGTCAAAATGTGATGAACGGATGTTTTCAGTGAATGTTCCAGGAATTCTTTTTACATTTTATTCATCTATTAGTTCCTGACATGACCTTCATTTACAAGTGTCAAAGTATTTAAAAACTCTTTATGTTCCTAAATAAACTTTCTCAAGTCACGTTGTGTGGAGCATCGATGCTCTCGTGTCCCGTGACAGTGAATCACCACCTTTACCTTCCGGTTTTGTCCACCTTCATTTAACCTCAGGTGTGTTGTAGGGCGATGATGTGTTCACTGGTTGTTGATTAGTGTAAACGTGGGCGTCTTTTACGTTACAGTGACACTGTGTTTCTATATTTGTCCCAGAGTTCATGAGTTGTGCGTCGGAGCTCAGAGCAGAGCTGTGACTTTGTTGACTCTTTTGGAAATCAGTGACTTTGTCATTGTTGTGAATTAACGTGCACTCCAAGACCTCACACGTCCTTCCGTCTCTCTACTGCAGTTTGTCAATCTACCATCAGAGCAGGAACAAATGACAGTATTCACTCAGTTCCACAATGAGGCACTTTTGTGTCAGTTTGCTCTATAGGTGTAACACATTTCTGTGTAACAGCATCGATGCAGAAATAGACAAATATGATTTTATGATGAAATGGCCTCACATGCTTTTTTTTTTTTCAACATTTACTTTTTTTACACGTTCAAATCAAACTGACTTCTTCTTCTCGTGTGTCTGTGAAACTGAATGGAAACGTGTGTTGAATCAGCGACGTTTTAAAACTACAGTGTCAGTGGCTCCAAACCGTCCAGGCGTGTACCTCTCAAGCCCCTCAGGCGCTGCAGTCCAAACTGCATGCCTATGTATGAACTTTTCACAACAGCCCAGCTAAAAATACTGGCACGCAAATGTCAGATAGTCACGGTTTATTTTTCCACATCAGAAACAAAAACACGAAATATATAAATAATAGAACAGCAGGGTAGGAAGGAAATCATGTCGCATATTTCAATAAATAAATACCATTTCATTTGTGTGACCACTGGTGTCCGGCACCGACATAATTTGTTCCTGTGGAAGAATGGCTGCAACAAAAGGTACAACAGTTTGGTTCAATAAAAGGATTAAAGTATTTGTATTTAGTATAAATATGTATTACTCACAGATTACACTTTTTACATATACAAAACAAAGATTGCCACATCTGTCCATGGTTTAAAGTTTAACTGGGGGGTAAAGGGGGTAAAGGACGGCTGCCACTGGTGCAAACTCATGATGATGACAAATATCAGCTGTTCAAACAGAGGATGTAGAGAGGCGACTGTGATGTAACGAACGCGCTCTGACAGTACATTACCGTGTAAATATGAACAAATTCCTACAGTTTTCATTTCAGACGTGTACAAATGCCCAGATCGTAGTTGACTTCTTCCAGTGTTGCTTTGACTCTCCCAGCCTTTTCCTGCTCTGCTCCCTGTGAAACCGCAGCTCCCAGATGTTTGTGTGAGATCCCACTCTGCAGTCGAGTGAGGTTCAGCCTCCTCTGACTTTTTGGTCATTCATTCATGTCCAGTATCTTAGCCTTGTTCTTGTTCTGCAATATTGGTTTTGACAGGGCTCACCGGCCCGTTGGGTTGGAGGACTTTGAATGGGTCGTCACAGGAGGTAATGGTTTCCTTGGAGACAGCCCCAGCCTGGTCCTGCTCGGGCTGCTGGTCTGGGTCCTTGTGATCCAGGACAGCATGTGAGGGATGTGCCTCAGATCGTAACGGATCAGACGGGTTCACCTCCTCGCTCCTCCTCTGTCTCTTTACCAAAGAACCCAGGAGCTGCTGCACGGCTGAAGAAGGTGCTGGTGCCTCCTGGTGAGCAGCTCTCAGCTCAGCTCCCTTCAGACGGAGCAGCTTGCGTCCAGCTGAAGAGTAAAACATGGCATGGTGGTTCACGCCATCTACCCAAAGGCGCTGCAAGAGACAGTCTTTGCTGTCTTTGTGTTTCTGGTGAGCAAACAAGTAGAAGAAGAGAAAATGTGACACTGCTGTTTCCCCCGCAGCCATTTTCGGACTGTTCAGACTGTTTACTCACAGAGTGGTACAACTGTCCGTTTGAGGCCATGCAGAGAAAACGCTTTCTTTTCAAACCAAATATTGACACAAGGTTCCTTGTGTGGGTTCTTGCTTGCAGAACTAGAAGGAAGCAGATCTCAGCATTAGTTATGAATCGAAATCAAGGAATTTGTTGCAACATGAACCATATTGTCTGTTGGTTTGACGACTTACAAAATCCTCCGGACCCCTCAAGTGTTTCAGGAATGAGCAAATGTACGCATGATAAATTATGTTTTCAAGGATAAAGAATGTTGCCTGTTGTCTTTTTCATCGAACCAAGCTGGATGAAGACATAGAGGCATGACTTCAGATCTCCCCTCTGAAATGAATCAAAGTGCTTCATGGTTTCAGGAAGCCTCACCCACAAAGTCCTGACGAAGGTTTTTCCTCGCTGATCCATTCAGGTCCAAATGCCCCATAGCAGCCGGAGGACGTGCACGTGCTCCTGTGCTGAGGCGCTTCTGCTGATGTTGTAGCTGCTCTGGCTGCTGGCGCCTCGCTCTGCAGTCCACTTGCACAGACACATGCGCCACAATCAGGATGAATGAGACAAAAGCTGGTTGCATGATCAGAGTGGATGCGGTGTTCTCTGATTCCAGCAGAATGCTCAGAAAGCTCAGGATGGTGAGTGAGCAGCTAGTGGAGGAGGAGAAAGTCCAACAGGTCTATTTAAACAGGGGGGTCAATAAACTGGCTAACTCATTTACCAAAATGACACAGAGCCCACCTGTTTTTCTGTGGCGCCTTCATGGAATCACTGTGGCCATGTGTGGTAAGACTAGTCATTGCAATGAAGGAAAGAAGTCCATCTCCGAATGAAAATAAACATATTGACGTCTGAGCTGAATTTATGGCGACAAAGATGGAAACACATACATCTGTGCTGAGGAAGAAGGTGAGAGAAAACAAGTCTAGGAATTCATGTCAGGTGAATATTGGATTTGTCTTTTGGTCGTTGCTGCTCATTTAACACCTAATTAAATCTATCTTCAACATTTGATTTGAGCAGTCAGCACAAATGTTTATGTTCTGAGGCAGATTTCCTCTTTTTTTGGTTTGCTGCTGTCAGCAAGTGTGTTTGATATTATATAATAATGTTGCAGCGTTGAGACACATTCTTCATTTTTGTTTTATCATGTCCTTAATCATGTCTGTAAATAATTGTTTTTAAGGTGTAACATTTAATCTTCATTGATCAGATTAAGTGTATGACCACCCATGGTACACACATACAGTATTCACTATTATTTGTCGAGCTCAATTCATTCTGGCTCGGTTTTTTGTGTCAGCACAAGAGGGCGCCACAAGTTTACGCAAGATATTTGTCTCAATTCCTCAGATATCAATGTGAAGACATTCAGTATTTCATCAGTTTCAACTTCAAACCATCGAATCTCAACAGCTTTTACAAAACATCTTTTATTATCATCTCAGGAATACAGTTGACTGCTGTGCACAGCACATACGTACAAAAATAAAAGGAAAACCATTTGTAATATAGTATTTTACTCACTCGTCATCATATTCTTCAGAAACAAATGATTGGAGAAGTCTGTTGTTTCAAACTAATTTACAATCATTTCAATAATCGTAACTAAGGCAGAAGGTGAGGTATATGTTAAAAAAGAGGTGGGGGCTCAGAGGAAGCACTCTCCCCTCAGTGCAGGAATAGAAGACTGAGAGAAAAACACAAATTCTGCTGGCACACAGGGAGACACACACACACACACACACACACACACACACACACACACACACACACACACACTGACTGACCCCAGTTCTACCCACAACTGTCGAGTTCCCTGTGAGTCAACACCCATTAGAGCCAGCTGAACAGGTATGATGGGCACAATGGGACGACACATCTCGTCCAATCAGAGCTCTGTATGCATCATGGAGAATTAACGCTGAACGGTTACCATCAATGCCTCCTCTCACTTACTGCACACATTACGCAAACAACCTGTAAGGGACTTTCATTTGCTGGGCGTTTGAGCATGTAGTTGTTTGGATGCAAAAAAAACCCAACTGGAACTGATGTGTCGTCCTCTGAAACATACCATAATAAAGCAGAAGTGACGTACAGTAAACATAAGAGTGAAGACAATATTGCCATCAAAAACAAGTGCTTTCGATTTTGCAGGTCAACAAGAAAACAAACAGCTTCTGTCCCTGTTCAGTAAATTGCACCACATAAGAATTTGCACATTTATTGTTTTTTTTGTCAAATTCGACAAAAACACGTCCCCATTTGCCAAAAAAAGGCAAATAAAACCAATGAGGGATCATTTTTTCATCACCACTGATGTGCTCATGGCTGAGTAGTCAAATGGGACATAAACTCCCCAGATACAGTTATTAGTGGTAAAACATGACGTACTTGTACTCTCTTGGATCACAGTATTCAGTCAAACAAACAGCTTGTTTAACCCAAGTGTCTCTTTCCTGGAAGCATTTGATTCTTTGCTACGTAACAGTTCCGGCTGCAGTTTGCTTCGACAGATATCTCTCAGTAACCTCTGTGCTGCTTGTTCCTTTTTCTCTTGTCTTCAATATCCTCCTATGTGAGAGCAGCACGCGCTCATACAGTCTGGCTCAAGGCGCATCGATCTGATACCATCGCTGTTGTCGCTTTGGCAGAAACAGAATGTGACAGGAGGGTTCTCAGTCAGACACACACACACACACACGGTCCAGCACATTCGTCTCAGCTACTAGACAAGAGCTGGAGCTCAAAGGGTGTGTGAACCTCTGCTCACAGACATTTTGTCTGAGTGTTAGAGTAAGGGTAGAATGGGCACGAGGTAAAATATGCTAACACATCTTGCTGTCTATCACTGGCCTTTGTGGTATTTGCAAGTAGTAAAATATTCAGTCACACCTTATTTCAGGAAAAGACATATGATGGCCGACTGCCATTGCACATTACGGCCATTCATTCTTGATGACGAAGTACAGGTGTAGAGCGCCATGAAGCATCAGAAAGACTCCTTGAACTGGATCAGAGAACACTGTCACATCAGGAAGACATGGCAGAAAACCTACAACAGCAACCTCAGTAAAAATAGAATAAATAAATAAATAAATAGATAGATGAATAAAGGCTCTGGGCCGGACTGGACAACAGTCCCCACTGACACCGAGTGTCCGTCTGACGCCACATTATCAACAGCCACGCCAATTCAAGCAAACAACAGACGCTACATGCAGACAACCATTGTACGTCCTCAGTGTGATCATGCTACCTTCACTTCACTCATGTCTACGGGGAAAACGACATCATCTGAGAGACGAGCGCACGCAGGTGTTAAGTTCAAGTATGGTATGCTGAATACACAAATCTGAATGGACAGCGCTACTCTATCCCTTTGGTTCACTGCTCTTTGTAACACACTGTTGTGTGTCACAGCCAGCGTTAACGTCACTCAGTGACCAATCAGAATATTGCATAAATACCTTTAAAATCAGTACGTGCATTCCTCATCATCTGGACTGACTGAGGAACCTGAAGTGTCTCCCACAAACCCCGTCCATATCTACAGTGATTTGACCAATCACGCTACAAAACCTTCTGCAGAAACACTGGCAGCCAAAACTGAGTGAAACCGCTCAAAAACAAAACATCTTCACAAACGTAACGAATCATCGAGTCAACTTTCAACTTTCGAATCAACTTTCTTTTAAAAACGAGCAACTGCACAGTCATTCTTGAACACATGCCTACACGTGTGGTGCATGCTCACACGCTGAGTCTGGACATCCAGACAGAACATTTTAGGAAAATAAAATTTGGGATTGTCAAAGCTCTGTGGGGCATGAAGGGTGGACTGAGTGCTGACTCTAAATTTAGCTTTTCATATTAACAAGAGGCTCCACTGGGTCCTGTGCAGCATAGTCTCAGTAACTTATTTGATCTAAATCTGGAAGGAAAATACAGTGGAGGAACCTCTGGCTCTCTAGGAATTGGGCTAAATACCCCCGGTGGTGTCTGAGGGAGTGATGACTTGCGTTTCATACCTATTTCTGTCTTGAGCACCACATTTCTCGCATGCAAGGATAAGGGTGCCACAAGTAGGAATTCAAGGCACCACCACCTCATGACAAAGCAAGAAAAAACGCCGCCACGTTTACAAGTGCTCTCGTTGCCCTGACAGAGATGATTTTCATTGAGCAAAGACAGTGGAAAACGTATGCGAGGGAAAAAAAGGCATTCTTCTTCTCTGAGGAGACGTCATGCACACGTCTTTCTGTTTCAGCGTTGACTTCATGTCAGGGTATTGGTACTTTGAGGTAATAACGTATCTGTCTCATTCCCAAAAGCATGAACTGTCATCCACCGACAGCACCCATAAAAACCGAGGGGACAAATAAGGAGGGGGCGTCCCCGTCATATCGCAAAATGGAGAACATCCCAAAAAAAGCAGCAAAGAATGCATTTCCATCAGTTCTAATACAAAGAAAACTACCAAATATACATATAAAGTTTGAATAAATACTATCAGATATCATGTACTTCTTTCTCTTACAGTCCGTTTTGTCTGTTTGTGTTTGTATATGGTATTTCTGTTATTTCTGTTACCTGGTAAATAATCCACATGTGCAAATACGTTTGTTATTGCCAGTCTTTGCGCATCATATTCGGGGTAGGAAGTGCGTTACAGTCATGGCAGTGGTGGCCTTGTTGCCCTTCTTCACACGGCCATGCTTGCTGAGTGCGATGTAGGAGCCTCTGTACACCAGAGACTCGTAGGCGTTGTAGTTATTTGCGAGCAGACTCTCTTTGAACTTGCACTCATCGAGGAAAAGCGTCTGGAGTAGACAAAAGAAACAGGATGTGTGTTTTAATGATCAGTTTAATAAAGAGACGACACTGAAGCTACAGTGGAGGTACATGAGAACAGGTGAAAGATCACAAAAATACACAGAAATAAAGATACAGTTGCACTGGACATAGACATGGAAACGATGAATTCATATTCTCGTGTCGACATGAGAAGACTCATCTTTGTTCATGTGAACGTACAAACGGAGCCAGAAAGAGGATTCTCAGCTCCTGCAAATAATCTGTGTCATAAACATTTAATACACTACACACACTCAGTTATTTGTTCATCTGTGCAACACTAACATGGTAAAGGACTCCATCGTACAACATGTAGTATAACACCACTGTCTTTATTTTAATACTAAACCTTATGAAGGGTCAAAAATAACGGGGAAAAAAGGGCAGAACATCAAGCACAAAAACGGACCAATTCATCACATCGCTAAATCGTACTCTCTCTAAATAGCATCACTACAAAGACCGGTGTGACTGCTCTACTATGCTGATCTGACCATGTGAGACTCCTATCGTTCACAGCGGCGGAGCAGTTTCCATCCATCAGACGCCACATGGCCTCAGTCAGCCTCTTATCACATCATCATACCTCTCACAAGCTAACGCTTCATCACTCACGACCAGATAACCAAGTCCCATTCTGTCTGTCATATGTGTTGGCCACAAGCGTTGGGCACACAGCTCCACCCCCCCCCACAGGCACATCATCACAGTCAGCACCAATAACACTGCCAGTCAGTGTGATGACAGTCGGCCAGCTCCCATCGGATGTTCAACTGACACACGAGCCTGAGCTGCACTTAGAGTTTCTATCGTAAAAGTGCAATAGGCCGAATATGAAGACGGACGGGAAATGTACAAATGTACAGTGACTTCCTTCATGTGGCTGCATCATGGTGCTAAGGGGTAGATCCAGGTTGTGGTTGAGAAGGGAAATACAGTCGATGTTTATTGTCATAAATGTCAGATGACTTTCCCTTAGAACTGGCAGGTGCTGTTGCCCTTTTCTGGGGGAGCATCAGTGCAATGGTCTGTCACGTCCAGTCATCCTGACAACATTATTCTGTTTGTGACTTATTGGGTCAGAGGGGGAGAAGCAGGTCAAATCAGATTGCCAACTCTGTCACACATGCATTCACTGCCCGCTGCTGTTTGAAACAGGCGTGTGTAAGTTACAGATGAAAAGGAAATCATGGCTTCTAGTCCTATGACAGACAAATGCCAAAGCACGCGGAGAAGCGGGTGGAGTGCCGGTGCATACCTACCGTTCCGTACAACCTCCCGCGGCTGTTCATTGCGACAAACAACTCGCTCTTCACCCCGTACAGGCTCACCACTCCTCTGTCCACCGTGGAGATCTCTATCAGACCTGATGCAGGACACAAACCATCACATTAGACACCATCATGCTGAGGCATTGTCTCCCTCTGCGCCTTTGGGTGGAACCACGCAGATTGCTGCGCGGCGGGACGGGCCTTTGTTCTGCATCTTTCAGCCCCATCTGACAGTCGCATCCCGTCGAACAGACGCATTGTGCTTTTTCGGAATAATGGCGCTAATTGCCTCGGACGTGCGCGGCCATTGGTCACCGCACCGGCCGCACGGGGCTGCGTAAAAATAAGGTGCGTCTAAAAGCGTCCATACATTCATGTCATGGCTGAGCCTGGGGAGGGAGGAGGGGGTGCTCAGTGCTCATGATTTGTTTTTAATAGATTTCTATTTGCCGTGGCAGAAATTCAATGCTGTGACACATGATCATGCACAGGGAGGGGGTCGTCTATGCCCCTCACCGGCCCGTTCCCGTTAACGTCTATTACATGACATCGGTGGAGGTAGAACTCACTGTACTGGTTTTCACTATGTGCACCGTTTATCCTGCCGTCGGGGAGGATCTGGAGGTGAAACCCGATGCCCACGTTGCAGTAGAGCCTCCGCACTCTTTTGATGCCCAGCAGATAGTCACTCTCCCAGTTGAGCTCCGGTTTCTCCCCGGAGATCCCCAGCACCGAGCGGGAGAACAGGGTCTCCCAGCGCTTCTCCAGTAAAGTTGCATTCGTTCTGCTGCTCGGTAGAGGGTACGCTGACATGATCCCCAGCAGGAAGCCCAGGAGAACCGCAGCGGTCAGCGTCCAGTGCGGCGTGCCGGCCTCGCAGGACATACTGACGAGGAGCCTTTGCGCAACGGCCATCCGGTTTACCGTCAGGCCACGTGGTCGAAATTAAAGACCCTAAAAATACCGCTCTTCTTGTTTTTCTTCCTTCGGCATGCTGGCTGAGGGTTATTTTGGGAGCGCTGATCAGGCCTTTGGGCATGAAACGCAAGCCCCGGTGCAGAGGAGGAGAGTGCGCGGCAGAGCTGGAGGTGATGGTGGCGATTACCATGTTTTGCAGCTCCTCTGCGCCTCTCTCTCTCTCTCTCTCTCTCTCCCTCTCTTCCTCTCTCTCACACACGCACTCGTTCTCTCTCTCTCTCTTCTCCCTCCGAATAAACCTTCTACGATTCACCAAAAACCCTGCTTGAACCGCGTCGTGCCTGTCGAATCCCTGGACGACATCACGCAGGACCAGAGGCCAGTGGCAGCAGCAGGTCCGTGGAGAGATGAGGAGCAGCGGCTGCTGTCATTGTAGGTCTGGGAGGATGGAGAGACGACTGGAGGCGTTCACAGGCCGTGGGACGCAGGGCTGCTGTCAAATTGGGCGGCTGGTCATGTGTCGGTCAGGTCGCTTCCTTATTTAGAAGGAAGGTGTAAAAACAGGCCCACTTGTCACTGGAGAGAAATGACCGGGCTGTGAGCCAACTTTGCCAGCAGATCTGGGTTTCTCTTGTCTTTTTTTTTTTTTGTTCTGGGCCATGTGAATGACCCAACCTGGATCAGAGAGCTGAAGCTCCGCAGGAACCCTCTGTGTTTGTGTGGGTCCTTCCTCCCGTCCGTGAGAACTGTGTGGAGCAAAGTGGACGGAGGCCTGACGTGGGATGGCACACATCGTCGGCATGCCATTCCTCTGCGACACGAAGGCCTGGCGTCGTCTCCGTGTAACAGAGAATGTCAGCGGCGCGTCAGAGGGGTCAGCGCCGGGCTGCGCACCAGCAGGGGACCCTGAACGCACCACTTCCCCGGGACCTCCAAAGGATGGCACCATTTCCAAGATTTTCATTCATGTGCAGAAAGGAACGTTTAACCACCCAACAACACAAAAACATAGAGAATGAACGAATACCAAAAACTATTACTCATAATATATTTTATTTAAAAGCGTATAAAATGACCAAAAAATAGAACCCGCTTTTTTTTCACCTGTTTTTCATAGTTACTCCAGGAAAACATCCCACTCACAATGCCGTTTTTATTTCTTATAAAACCCCTGTTTGGTAGAAACTGCATGTCCTTACACAACGTGATGGATGTACAACATTGAAGAAATTGTTATGGCTGGATGCATCCATGACAAAGGTGTGTGGTACATCTGGTTAACAAACAAACAAACTGTCACATCAAAACACCCAGGTTGGCACTTAGCTGGCTTCAATTAAACATGCCATTTGGCTGTGAGCAGCAGCAGCAGCACTGGAAACAACTTGACCCATCCCATAGAAGATATCTGTAGTATGTATCCAATCATAAAGATGTGCAACAGACCTGTGACCAGAGGAAAGTGGTTATATAAGACCCAGATAAGCAGTATTTACAAAACAAGGTCTCTTCTTTGCACCAGCTGCACCAGAAAGAAAGAAATAATTAGAAAGCCCCTCAGGTATGTGGCATGAATAGGTTTTCAGCAGATGCAGATCCATATAGGTTTGTGGAGGATATTCTTATCACAATTCTCATTGGCAGCTGATTTGATACATGAAGAATGGGAACAGAAATCAGCAAAAGGCCATTCAATGCCGTCAAACCGAAAGTGGGTAGTGTTAGAATAAATAATAACTCTGAGGATGCTTATACACCACACATATATATATATATATATATATATATAAATAATTTATCTTTTTCACAGAAACTGCCTTCACCCTTGCACCTCTGACAGATGCCAGAGGCCAATCATTTAAAATGTGCTATTTTCAATAAAAGTATAATAAATAAAAGGGAAAAAACAAACAAACAGGCACTTTAACAATCTTTTTTTCAGACATTTGTGCTGCTACTGAACAACATTTTTCTTTGCGTATTGGGCCAAAAATCATAATTAACTTGTTTTTACGTGTTCTGCTCAGCCGTGTCGACAAACCCTCTGACATTTTATGCTCCACGTAGAACGCCTCTCTGGCACTGTATCTGCTGAACATCAACTATGGCAAGAAAATCAAAACGCTAAAATGAACTCAAGTTACTGGTTTCAATACAAGGCTGGGGCCAGACTCAAAAACAGCGTGCATGTTGAACAATTATGCATGTAGAGGTACTGAACGATACAAAGGTATGCGTTAAGACTGTGCGTACCTCAGTGCAGACCTCACAGATTTGGGGCTGACTGATAAAATAGCATGGGAGAGAGACTTTACATGACGCTATTATTCAAATGTTTTCATTTCAAAATAAGTGTCATTAAAACTCAATTTCATGGTGAGTTTATGTTTTTGCTCGGGCCAATTTAGCTTAATCATGTAGGTGAAAATGATACCAGCACATTAGAGGTGATACCAGCGTAATTACGGGTTGGTTTAGAGGCACATGTATAATCATAATAATGATTGAAAGCACTCAAGGTAGAGTTGTGTGTATAATGGCTGTGAGTAATGACAGCAATGGCTGATTAAGTCATGAATCCACAGTTTTATGCGTATGGCCCCTGCTGATTACACTTCAGCCTAATTGAACAGCTCTCCTGAAGCCCATTCAATTCTTTACAACATACAGCATTACAGGCTGGAGCGAGTACAGCTCACCATAAATGATGAGAAACTGAACATACTGGAGTTACATCATTACTCAGCAGCCTCACAC
>CAAKHB010007824.1:380737-396158 GCA_901007665.1 Aeoliscus strigatus
TTTTACACACACACACACACACACACACACACACACACACACACACACACACACACACACACACACACACACACACACACACACACAGCTTGGCCATCAGCCCATTACAATACAGTGCCTACTCTCATATCATTTTCAGTAAGCCATCTTTCCATTTACTGCACAATTTATTTGGTCTTCCAGAGACGGCTGGTGATGGCGGAAGATAGTGGGCGTCCATCAGACATCACCCTATATGTTCACTGTTTTTATGCAGCATTACATAACAAGCCCATGTGAATATCCTCGATTGTCATAAAAGAATTCATGAAAACAAGAAGCCAGTGGCATACAGACAGACTGGGGCACTAGGAAACAAGAAACTAACCTGAGATAACGGAGTGAGACACTGCTAACTGTCACTACTCTTGATTATCTAGACTTATTGTAAAAGATGCCGGACACCGTATTCCAGTTCTAAAAAAGAGCTTCATTATTAAACCACCACAGTCTATAACCTCCCCTCAAAAGGTAGCGTAACATAACTCCCATAGGGATATACAGTAAACTTGAACACTATACCTTGCTAAATTCTATTTACAGTAAAACATTTTATTCTTTAACCACACGTGATGGGGTAAACAATGAATAAGACCTCTTCGTGGCAAAGCTGAATTTTTCAAGGGGAAATCCTCCAATTTCACATACTGTGAAGACAGTCTCTTCAGTGAGGCTCAGAACTTCAGATGTTGGTCAGAAGACCTGAGCAGTTAACTGAGGGCAAGAGATGATACAAGATGGCACAACAGGGCAGTAACGTGTGAGGAGAGGTTTTCTTCAATCATTATTAGTTGTCAATTCGGTTGCTGATGTATCTTTTAAGTACATTTATTTATGAGGTACCAGATCAATGGAGTTTATTTTCATCTGGGATGGAAAAGTCCACTGGTCCAACCCAAATAATTCAATTTGAATGAATGAACAGAAACTGCATTCGCACTAAGATGACCAGAATCCATCCATACAAGCTGAACGTCACAAATGAGTGTCTTCATGTTTGACTAACTGTTTGAGTGCAAAACAAATGTACATTTGTACATTATGGATATGTGAGGATAAAAGCCTTAGAAGGTGGGTAGCAGTGTGTTAAAGGTTGATTGTTTCTACAGTAAATCTGTCTTGGGTACCTGAGGAAAGCATGACGGGCAGATAAGATGTCACAAAAAAGGTTTTAAGCGATAACTTAAGTCAAGTGTGCGGTATGTGAGAAACACAACTGACATGAACACACAAGTGGTGTTGACATGTAAGTTACAACCCTTTTTGTACAGGAAACTGCACTTCACAGGCAGACAACATGTCTTTGGTGACATGTTTTCCTTCTCTCATAACCTGTCACACAGTGACACACACACACACACACACACAGTACTGCACATTTTCATAAGAAAATGCACAATATAGCAAAAGGCATTCTGGGAACATTAGTGCATTATTTAGTTCCACCCGTGGAACGTAAATGAGTGACTGCATCATCACTTCAACATCTTTTCCATCTAAGTCTCAGATTTTAAGGTCCTTGTGGTCAAAGACAACTTGACTGGCCAAGTACACAGCAATAGCACCAAAGAAGGCAGAGAAGGCCATATAGGCAGTCACAGACTGTGACAACTGAACAATCGTGCCCATGAAGAAGGAGGGAAAAACCTGAGAGAGGAGGAACGCACTGTCCAAGAGGGCAAAGTCCAAGCCCACTCCGCGATTCTCGTAGCCCATTTCCACCTCCTCTGGCTCAGTGCCACCAGAGCTGTCCTGGCTGTGAGGGTTGGGGTAGAAGTCATACTTGTCCTGGCTGAAGACAGGGGCTCCAAGGTGCTTTCGTCCACCCTCCTCCTCTCCAGGAGTCAAATACACAGACTCCTGATCAGCTATAATCCCTCCCTTCGGTACGCTTTTGGTTTTCTTTTTTGGCATATAGACCTGAAATGAGACAAGAACTCTTTGAAGCAACAAGCAGATGGATTTCCTCAACACCAGTTCTCTGTTTAATAAAAGGTACTTACCTCTTTCTCTTGGTAATAGTGACAGATGAGCGTGTAGGGCAAAGTCTGCAGGGTGGCGTACGCAAAGCCAGTGAGGGCTGCCATGAATGTGACGAGGACCACGCTTTTGGACAGGCAGATGACCAAAGCAGACATGGTGAAGCTCACCATACTGCTTATGTAGACCCACCGGGAACCAAACCGGGAAACCAAACGATTCATGAGCAGTGAGAAGATGGTTGAGGTAGCACACTGCAGGAAGAGACCCAGGCTTCCCATACGAATACCTGAAAGAAGAATGGAGCTTGTGTTACAGCCAGCAGCAGCAGAGTCTATGAAGCTCACTGTTCCTCTTATTTACTGTCCCAATACATACAGCCATGTCCTGTTTTGGTTGGGAGCAGAGAAGTGATTTCCTTCTTTGGTCATTTAGAAAAATGTTTCCCACCATTCCAGTCATGGTCTGGGATTTGATTTGATGTGAACAGATGAACCCTTAGAAAACCTGAGAAGGTGTTTATCAAGGTCAGCAAACATGCAGACACCTTAGCCAACTTGCATTGGTATATTATACAACTTTACACCACATCTGATATTTATTTTGTGATGTACCTTGTTCAGTCAGCTACAGTTCAGCTACATGAATGTGACCTTTTTTATAGAGCAACTTTGTGTGGCTCAGCCTCGTGCCTCTGGTTTATGCACACAGCTTCTGGGAGCCGACATGTTCACCAGACGTCTCCTGGACTATCTATCTAGGAAGTTCTAGACCATCAGTTGTGTCATGTTATGTTCCTGTCCCTTGGAATGTCAACAACATTCCACAACCCTCAATCAATGATCACATTCATTCCATGTAAAGGAGAAACACTGGATTATTTACTTTACTGAAATGTAAATGGTGTTCTACAAGTCAAAAGTGTCATTAAGGAATTAATTCCCTTCAGTTCCTGCGTTGTGGCACTGAATAATGGACAGAAGAAAATATGTCTGCACAACACTCACAGTGACCTCCATCATTGCAGACATCACATTATTGTTTTACGTGGTTGTTCATTGTAATGGTACTGATGTTCATCATGATCCGTGTATGAATTCTTGAGTTCTAGACAAAAGAATGTTTTGTGAAGCTGCAGTGCCCTTGACCACCAAGTTCTCATGAGTTCATAATATTTGTCAAGGTCATGGAGAATGGTATATGCAGTATGAAGACAAAAGAATTCAGAAATTCCAGTCCAGTGTGTGTTCCTAAGATATCATGATCAGGGAAATGAGACCATTTCACAAAGACAACCTGAAACATAATGCAGAAATCATTCAGAAAGACATCTGAAAGCTAGTTCAATGACATCTGCTGGTTCAACAAACTCAACCACTCACACAGACCGGCTGACTTGAGAGAACGTGTTTTTGTGAGCTGATTCCTTGACATGAATCATTTGTGAGTGTGATGTGGTCCAGCACAGAGAGGAGCAGAACAGAGCATAAGTAAAAAGTAAACAGTAAGTAGGGAGGGGTGTGGGGGTGGAGGCTGGATGAATTAAACTGAACAAAAAAGATTAAAGCCTGAGAACCATTAGGGTTTTTTTTCATACTGTGGAATGAAGAGGGCATCTGAAAATAACTGCAAGGTGTCGAATGAGTGTGGCGAAGTTTTGAACACATACTGATAGGAAGAGACAGAGTAAGACGGACACCAGAGCCATATCTACCATGTCTTACCATGTGTTTAAGTCTCAGTCTCTTTGGAGATATGACTTCGACAAGTGAGGAATGATAAAGGCAAAGGCCAGGATTGCAGAGCAAAGACCAGTGGTGCTATGGGGTTGAGCTGGTCTGGTGGTGTCAGGGGCAGAGACTGTCCATATTGACAGCACCCTCCTGCCTAACAGCATCATGTGCTGGCTAATCACAGAGCACATTCTGTTCACCTGTACATATTCAGCTGCTGTGTCTATATTGTATGTTGTACTGTGTTGTCTATATCTCTATTTTACTATTATTATATTGCTATTCCTTGATTCATCTTCTCCCGTTTGCTCAGGTTACGGATCGCGGTTGTGCTGGTGCCGATCCCAGCTGTCAACGGGCGGACGGCGGGTTACACCCTGGACGAGTCCCCAGCTCATCGCAGGGCCACATGAAGGACAGACAAAGCAGTCACACTCACACCTGTAATCATCATCATTATTACTACTTGTACTATATACAAACTCATGCTCAGCCAGTGGCCAATGGTAATTTTATTTAATCGTATTAATAATTGCACTACATTTCCCTATTTTATATTTATATTCTTGGTTGGAGCTGCTATAACAAAATGCTAAATACTAAAAATAAATATTTCCCTGGGGATTATTTGAGCATTTCTGATTCCAAAAGTAAGTTTGACTTAAGGGTAAACAGTGAGAGATTTAATTAAAACCCTTCACTCAAACATGCACCACTGTGCTTATAAATCTGCTAATTCTCAAACTGACTCCTGTCCTCTGTTTATTTCAGCTTCATTTTTCCCATGTACTGTTCCTTCTCAGACACTGGTAGAATATACCAGAAAGGACTTTGTGGCATGTATGGCACTCATCCACTGCTGACATAACAAATTCGTTCAGGTATATGTTTATGTGGTCCCCTGAAGATTGTATTTGCCTAGACTCAAACATTTCTGTGAGACGCAGCCATCTGACTGTCTCGCAGGTTCATGACATCCTTGTGATTTATTCATTCACAGATGAGGATGAGCAAGGACAAAGTCTGCTGTGTTTTCTTTACAGTGGGATTAAGAACAGCAGTGGGGAGAATACCTGGAATACATTGGACTGTCCTAACATTAGCTATCATATATTTGGGGTGTTAAATCAACATCTGGTTTTCGTTGTATACATTAACATGAGACAAAATGAGGACTGCATGAAGGCATGTATGCACGCAGGAAAACCAATTTAGTCTGTCTTTTGCCTGTGTCCAAGGAATGTGTATCCTGGCCAGCTGTGGCACAGCACAGAGCCAGCTCCTGACCCTCAACCAGCTATATGAACAGGTGGTGGAGTTGACATAGTGACATACAAATGTATAGGCCCTGTCTTAATTTTTTTTTCAAGTGTTAGCACTAAAACCTCCTTGATGCTTGATAATAAGAACTTAGGTAAGATAAATGGGGAAACACTGTAGCATCAATTTGGTATCACGGTCTCTTTCTTATAACATCATCAGCAATGAGCTTAGTTTCCATCAACACATACATTACATACACACATATAAATGTAAAAAGAGAAATTCTGACCATCCTCATATCTTTGTCTGGTAGGACTTCCTGGTAATGAACTGGGCACACCCCCATACAGGCCTTCCCCGACAAAGTCTGTGAAGAAGAGTATGAAGGACATGACAGCCATCCAGCTGCAGAGCTGAGCAATACACAGCTGCCTCATCACCCTTGGGACATTGCAATAGTTCCTGTAGATGGTGGGGGTCATGGACAAGCATGTTCTCAGCAAGCACAGCATGGGTCCACATTTTAGCATCCTCAGCTTGCACTTGAGCATGTACCAGCATGAGCGCGGCATGCCACACTGGCCAACTTCAATCGCACCAGGCGCCGGTTCCAGTAAAGTTCCAGACCCTACTGAGCTGCTACTGGCACCAGAGGGTTCCACAGCCACCTTCATGGTTATGAGCACACTGGAGATGAAGATGAGGATGAGGAGAGCAAAGAGGCACTCAGCCTGTCCTCCTAGGTAAACAGACAGCTGACTGTGACTCCAGTCCAGTGCAGGAAGAAGGTATCCCACGCATCCTCCAAGGCTGACCATGAAGGAGAACATTGCGAAGGCTTGGCCGCATTCATCCTCATGTCGATACAAGTCTGATAAAAGAGCCTCCAATGGGGTATAGCACACTTGTCCACAAAAGTCAAGTAGACCCACTCCAAAGATGAGGAAAAACACCTGAAGGAAAAAGCAATGGCATTATTGAAAATTTCACTTGAAGTCTGAGGTCTTTCAGCTGTGTCACACAGAGGAATGACCTTCCATTAATCATAGTGGGAAAGGTGCAGTACTTAAAGGGAATTTACTAATGTGACCTGAGGAGTCTCTTGTTCTACACATTGCATAAGCGCTCGCAACAAAAACATACACAGTCACTTAAAGAGTCTCTTATTAACACCAATCAATTTTATTACCTGAAGTGTGCGCCCACCCCAAAAAAGACGTGTTGCAAGGACGTCAGCATGGGGAATAATGAAAAGTGCCAGAACAACTCCCAGAGACAGCATCCAAATGAAAGGCCACCTCCTGCCATAGCTGCTGTTGCAGCGGTCACTGGCTGAGCCAATGAAAGGGATGAACATGAGGCCGAGCACTGGACCAATACCTGTGGACAGAAGCCAGGAGACATTGACACAGGGGACATGGGCAAAACATGAGGCAATAAAGGAGAGCACTTCATCGATAACTCATATGATCTACACTGCTGAATAAAAACACATTCAAAAATACGACGTGATGTAATGAGGTAATGAGCTACCTGCCACAACACGGTCACACTTTAGTGTCTTGAATTTTGTATTTTCAGTCATAAGTCACTTGATAATTTTCTGACCAAGCACCTGTGCTAGAAGGTTAGTAAAAAGACACTGTGCACTAGAAGTCTCTTTGTCCAGTTTTGGAACCCTTTACTGGTCCTGTCAGATTTTTGTGGCTGAGCAGGGGGTGAAGTGCAATCATCACTGACTACTGGTGATGGTGCTTCCCACAGATGGCCTGCTGCCTGAAGGTAAGCCACCATCCGCTCATCCTAATTAGAACACAACATGACACATGGGGGGTTCAGCGCTTGACACACACTAACACTAACACACAAAATCTATAATGACTTTACGTTGGGGATAGAGTTCTACATTTTCATAAAAAAAGCAGAGATTCTATTGAAGACAAACACCATTCACTGTTAGACATCAGCTGTACTGTGTTGTACTACCACATTATCATTTTCCCTTCCAGTGATACTGAATGTTTTGTCAAGCTGGTAAAACATGACAAATATGACCTGCTCATTACAACATGGCTTAATAGTCCGGCTGCTGCTGAAAGACATTCCTGAAAAACATTAAAGTAGAAAGTAAAATAAACTTATTTATACTGCATCTAAGAAAGGCAGTGCAATATACAGGAAGCCTCTGGTGCTGAAGCACACGGTGAAATCAGTAATAAGAAAGGCCCAAGAAAGACGAGTCGAAAGGAAATAACAGCAAAGAGACAGACCGACAAGCTGACGACAGTCGTTGATGACAAGCAGTCATCGCCTTCACCTCATCCCTCCCTGCTGCAGCTGTGGACGCCTATCATAACAATTCTCTCCATCTTCAGCTGTAAAATGTACCCTCTCACACAACGTGCACTAAATAGCTGCTCACACCCCGTCTCTGCATTGTTCCACGTAACACGGTCACACAGCTTCCTTCACCAGCAGCTGTTAAAGTAACAGAAGGGTTTATGGGTATATGTGAACAGTGACTTACAAACTCTGCCGTTAGGTTTATATTTTCTACCATCTGCAGAGAATGAAGGCCATTTGGCTTATAACGCAACTATTCTAACTGTTAAGAAGGAAACTTCACAAATACATCTACATCTCATAGACAAGATTAGCACATTGTGGCAAATACCAACTCTTGGTATAAGCTCTCTTTTATAAGATTGAATGGTCAAAAGCAACTGAAACTACTAATATACATCCAGAGGAAATACTAAATTATACATTGACAAAGACGGCATTATCAGACACACTGCCACATGTGAGATTTACAAAATCCACAAGTTTTATCGCAATACTAAAATAAACTAATTAAGGGGTAGGTGTGTTATCTGTGTGTTGCCTTTCTGGCAATTTGCGCTCCTGGAGCCTCTCAATTAACGCCTGATGCAGCTCACGTCTTTATGACCTGAGTGTTAAAAAAAAAAAAAGATTAAGTCCCTATGGCACATTCACGTCTTCCACATCACAACACAAACATGGCTATGACTCAATCTCAAATATACATGTGTGCAAACTCAGACATGAGTGATAATTATTTGTTCAGTCTGTGATTTTCAGAATCAGAAAGTAAAAAATGTAATAGAAACACTGTATACAATATGTACAATATTTAGAGATGTGTGAGCAGGTAAAGTACAGCTCAGTGTGCATAGGGCCCGACAGACATCAGACATTCTGTGTCTGTTAGTACTGGCTAATGGCTAATTAAGGTTCCAAGCCTCAGTTTTAAAAAAAAAAAAGAACAACATTTCAGTCAGCAACCAGTTTCTAGATGACACACAGCAGATAATACACACCCTACAGGCTGAACAGTAGAATGTACAACACAATTTTACAATAACAAATAAGTCAAATGTACAATGATTTGAAACACTGGAGTAGAAATTATCTGAGCATGCTCACAAGGAACATCCAACCATCAACTTTGCTAATGAAGTGCATTGTCACAATACTTCATTATTAAGTCATGACTTTGATATAATATCCAGAATATGCTGATACTATAATGAAAGTGTACAACGGCAAAAACATCAGGAATGACAGTTTGTTCAGTTTCTAGCAGCAAATAATCTTGATTGGGGCTTCAAAAACATGAAGCCAGATATAAAAATCATGTAATTTAGTAAATTTAGTTAATTTAAGTTTTCAACATAAATCATTCTTCAGACTCAGATCATTTCACTGAGCCCTTAGGTAGATTTGGTTCACAGCATGTGAATTATCTCATATTGTACAACTGCAATAAGAGTTTCAGTTTCCATCCTGATTAGATTTGTAGTTTATGTAGTTTATTCCCCATATATGTTGGTTTGTTTTTTCGACAGTGATTTTTTTTTATTTCTATCTTTAACTAGATTATTATACATAATTATGTCATGGTCAGTCATATACCATTTAGAGACCAATTTGAAATGGAAGACAGTTTGAAAGTGTATGAGCAGTGCGTCCTTACCTAAAACCATGGTCATATAGCGCTCCTCCACGCCAGCCTCGAGCAGCAAGGGGGGCACATATGTGATCCCTGCTGCCACACAGATTTCCAGGCCACAAGTGAGGGAATTCAGCAGGAGAAGGCGCCACTGAGAGCTCCATCCATTCATATTTACGGGGGCTGACTTGCCCTTTGGGGAAAAGTCCCAGGCGGGGGCAAGGAGGGCAGCGTGGGGAGGCAGATGGTGCCCCAGTGGGAGAAGAGGGATGTCAGGGAGGGACAGCAGCAATGACGTGTAGATATCTTTGATGACATGGACGATTCATCCTCTTCTCTGCATTCCCAATCTGTGGAGCAGGAGAAGGTGAGAAACTGATCTTTTTTGCCATTTTAATAAATAGAAATAAAAAAATTCAGTCACTTAATACAGTACTTCACTTAGCATGTCATGCAGCGTATCATTACTGCAGTTACAGATAGGAGAAATTTTAGGCAGAAATGTCCTTTTCACAGCAGAATCAAATCTACGCAATGCAGTGTATTCTCTGGAAACAGAGGAAAGCAGCCACAGTCACAAAGCTATGATATGATATATTCTCAGAGCTCCTCGGCAACAGCTTCAGGACAGCAGGACCAACAAAAATACAGAGATGAGTCAGCTAGGACAACATGGCAAACTCATGAAGCATTTTGCCAAGAAAATTATTTCTCCCTCCACAGCTTTTAATGTCAACACACATTGAGAGACTTGAGCATTTTTAAAAGATGCAAACTGTAGAATTTCTCTCCTGTGTGCATTCTCATGTGTCTTCTCATGTTTGAGTTGAGTTAACGTTGCAAAAAACAACCAATTTTCCAAACCGTTAACCATTAACATGATAGTCCACGAAAACGGGGTATGCTCTTTTCAAGCAGAGGGAAAGAGCAAGAACAGTGAGAATAGCCGCAAACACAGAAACAACAAGGTGCTATATTTGCATTTGGTGTGACATTTCACTGCCAATGCTTCCCATCTGCTCTCTCGTCAAACAAGATGCAACAAAAATGAGCTCATATCAGGAAATTATCTCGTTCATTTCAGATAAAACCTGCGGAACGTGGACAAACATTTCTCAAGAAACTACAGTGGCTTGGCATGTTTGAGACAGCCGTTTGACTGTTGTCTCGTCATTTCACTGGGGGACAATATATTTGTATGAATATAAAAAGCTACTAGTGGGGCTGCTGTGGGGTACTCTTTGATAGTTGCTTTACTTTTGGAGTAGCCAGTGCACTTTAAAGTACACAGGGGCCATTTCCTCTGCAGCTAAGCTAGGACTAAATCCAGAAAACTCCCAAACGGGTCAGTCAATCTTTTTTTTATGATTTTGACACAGAATCTTTGCTAAGAATTAATAAAAAGAGCCTGACTGTGTTTTTGATGACTGATGAATGAAGATCTTTCACGACCACAATACATCTTTATAACCTGACAATGGCCCTAAAGGCAGATCATATGCTGTCCTCACTGTTTACCCTCACCTCCACAAGTCACTGTCATCAGGCATCCTGGAATTGGGACTTAACTCATACCTCATGTAATGTAAATGCTAACTGCATATCATCCATGCTATCAGCATTGTTAAGCATTCAGACAGATTAGGCATTCTGGACTTTTGAGAATCTCAAGAAGAATGTGACAGCATTGGCAGGCAAGACCAAGCAGGGCCCTGAGAGAGGACCACATCAAAACACACCACGCGCACACACTAGTTAAAACAGATGCATCAGATGACCATCTCAGACTTCCAGACAGGGGGGCAGCCAGTGGAAAAAATAAAGAAATCTGATTTGTCCAAGAAGCTATGGTTTATCTGGACACCTGCCCAAATGCTAGTCAGATTCCAGGGTCTGGTTAAAATGAGTGGTTGCTTAAGTCTTGACCCAAGTAGTGGTGGCAGTCACAGTGAGGAGGTCTAAAAAAGGTCTATAAAAAGACTAAAATAATGTGGCAGGGAAATCAGGAATGCAGTGAAAAAATCAAAATCCATTTGTTTTTAAATTATATTGTTTTGATTTTATTTATTTTAATGGAGCATTTCATAGGAATAAACTTCGCCCAGCAGCACGTTGTGTCTAGAAAATAGTTTCATGACACATTTCTATGCTACTACTACTGCATACTGAAAGACTGACTATTTGTATTGACTATTAACTATTAATTTCTGCACAAGTGGAAATGAATACAAACGTGTCTCTCTCAAGAAACATTTGACAAGACAAGCTAAAAAAGGGGCACCAAATAGACTCTAAAAAGACTGAGTGTCTAAATCTATTCAATACAATTTGTCTCAAATTTTCTGAGATCTAATTTGAATCCAAAAGCGTCTCTGTATCCAAGTCAAGTCCAAGTCAGTGGACAACAGGAACTTTTCTGCCAGCATCATCTACATAAAAGCACACTATAAGCTCTTCTGTGTCATTATGAAAATGTAAAAATACTTTCAGTTCATTATGAAACAATGGCATGACAAAACAGTTTAAACCCTGCAATAAGTGGCTTCTTTGATCTTGAAATGTTTGTGGCAAAGACAACCCCAAAAATCCTCATAGGTTTTCATCTTGCTTCTTGTGGAGTTGACATCTCACCAGCTTATACCTGGAAACCATCCAATCAGCAGTATAGCAGGTGCCTGCCGCTGCATTCTCATTTCTTGAAAACTATCAGAAGCGAAGGCAGCATAGACTGAATGATGAGTGAGACGCACGCTGGTAATCCACAGTTAGTGGTACTTGAGTCTTTGTCAGCTCTCTGTAATACAGCATATACTATACATCTCATTGTTAATGCTTAAAAATACAGTCTGAGATAGGCTGCTGCTGTTGGGGGTTTGAACTGTATCCCAGTCCTCCAACGTGAACTCCTATTCAACCACAGAACCCCAAAATCCCCAGGACAATAACAGTGAGCTGTAATCTACCAATACACAATGAGAGTAATGCAATTAAATGATTTAAAAATCCCATGTCCAAGTCACTAAAAGAGGGTTCATATATACATGTTAGGATATTTAGTGTATAAATGTGTGTCGTGGACAGTAGCGGGTAGGAGGGGAAGAAATTGTTATGAGATGACATCAGAGCCACAAGCTATGGTTTGTGTGTTTGGCTAAGGCTGAATGGCTGCAGTATTGAGGCTTTGCTTCCTTTTTGAGTCTCTGCACATCACTGAACCTGTCTATCTGCATGAGAGGACAGTAAACCAAACCTCTATGCTGACAGCTTCCTGCAGAACACAAACAATTTGAGACAGAGACAACTTTAATAATGAGCACAGGATTGCAACACCACTTGTGCATGGCCAGCAATGCTGAAAAAATATCTGCACAAATTTAAATCTGCACTGCCCTAAAGATCATGGGAGGAGCTGAATCACCAAGTTAGATACATATCTCTGTGCATGTCCTCTTCACAGATGTGTTTCAAAAGGGAATTTAAACAGCTGAAATAAATGCAGAACAAAACCATTCAAAGGGGGTAATTTGTATGGGTGCTAATCAGCTAATCCTGAACCGGAGTGGCTCCAAATACCACTTTGTATGTCAAGAGGTGACAGTCAGTGGTAACAAACAGCAACAATTCAGTTCTGAGCTCTTTCTGGGGCTCTTTACCCAGCAATACTGTGCCAAGATAGAATGAAGGAGCTGAAACTTCCAGATGGTTGTGCTTCTGCTCAAATCTGTGTCTTGCCGGCACTGAAAAAAAATGGAATGATACATAAGCCGAGCCATGTTCTTTGCTCCTCATGGAAAGTCCTTAGATTTATCAGTGTCATTTGGAGTAACAGGCGGTGCTTTAACAGCTTACGCTGTAAGTCTCCCTGTGTAGAGACAAGCTAGTTTTTGTGGAAGACAGAAAGGCACCGTCTACGGTTTACTTCACCAAACAGGGTGAACATCACCCCAGTAGTTTTAGCACAAACCCGCAGACAGCCAAAGTGATGCTGAGAAGTTTTAAACATGGAATTTAGAAATACGCAGTTCAAAGTTGATCATCTTGACTTTGATATAACATTTCTTTTTAACATTTTCTTCAGTCATATCTTTTCCCCAATCAGTCTTTACCAGTCTTTACCATTTCTGTACCGCTGATACCGTATAGCTGTTTTCCTAAAGCCACAGGTTCTGGGTAATTACACTGACATAGTTCAATAAAAAATACTGTTGGACTTGGTGCTGTCTGACCTCTTGAAGTACAGCCCTGACTGTGCTGACCCCACCCCCAGTCTGTAATCTTAAGCCCACATCCGTCACCATGACCCCTGACCCTGCCTTTCACCACAAATCATGTGACCAACCTAACATTTCAAAGAGAGCCAGCAGGAGAAAGACAGTCTACTGCTAATATTCTCCCCGTCATGTGTTGCAAAGTGCAGATAAACCTGTCACCAATTATCTTTAAAAGGTGCTTCTGTTAGACAATAAAAATAAAGAGAGAACATTTAATATACGAGCTGGTGCATACAGTGGCTTCATAATTATTTTTCTCGTACAGTGACATATGATAGGGAAGATAATGGCTCTCTTATTTGCACATTCAACATCTTTAGTCAAGTAATACAATATTCAAATGACAGAAGTGGACCAGCAAGTATCAAAGTTATCTAATCAAATAATTAATCGCTTTTGTGTCTAAACCTAGCAGACTTCATCAGTGTGTTCACACAAAATAAAACAGTACTTTTTATGTGCAATATGTAATGGTTTGCAAAGCCCCTGCCCTATGCATTCAAACTCATGCATGGCCAACCCACAATTATTGTGGATTTAGATCAGCTCTTTTCTGAGCCTCGTACAATGGAGAGGTGAGCAGAGAGGCACACTGGTGTTTACATGAGGGTCTATAGAGGATGCATACAGATAGGGACTACATAGGGGTTCCCACATTCTGTGTGGGTTACTGGGGGAATTAAGTCAACTACAGATCAGTGAGGTGACCATTCTCATTCTGACTCAAGCAACAACTCAACAGTGGAATGCAGCCTGGTTCAACCATGTAACCTCTTGTGAGTCAATGTGGCTGATAACATGGCTCCCTGCAGACTTAGGCTTTCCAGTCACTGAAATCCTATTGTGTTGAGGTGAAAGGACTAAGACGGAATGCAAAAGTTAATGGGTTTTCATTCAACCATGGACAGGTGTCTTTACAGTGAGTTCGTAGAGCATTAAAAGTCTTAATTAGGCGTAATCAACAACCACCTCATTACTTTTAGACAAAAATACTGGGGCTTTTTTGGGGCGTTTTTAATCATACAGTTATGTGAACATTTTTTGAATAATTCCTGTTTTCGTTCATTGCTCTCATCAAACTAACTCATGTCAAGCTTGACAACATGTCAAGCTACTTCCTGCAGTATTTTGTGATAATAGTGTTGTGCTTAATTGCATAATCCAATTTCTAGCACATTCTCAGTCAGTCAGGTTATTTAAGTGACATGAAGCACACAAGACCACTTCCATCATTTGTTCACATTTTGTAGATAGGCTCATATCCCTTCACCTCAAATGTTGCATGATGCATTTGCCTCTTTTATGTGATTTTTACTTTATTACCACCTTTACACAAAACATTACATCATGTGGGAATGTCACTTTTCTGAATTATGTTATTTCTATTATCAGTGTATGGAATCATTACTTTTCAACCAGATATTAGATAACGGCAGCAAAATAATAAAACTAACACAGGAGTGTAAGTAGATAAAGTGTACTCACCAGCCAAACAGATGAACATTTATGTTATGCTGATGCTCATGAACTGGTCATCCACAACATATTAGCACCGCCTTCATCAACATGTGTCACTCCTGTACTCTGCTTCTTTCAGCACCCACTGCTCCCTCCTCTATTCTGCCTACCTCCTTTACAACCCCTTGATTAGTCCCCCACTCGTCAGTAGAAATGCGGAAAATTCCAAAACACGTGCGGAGTGCTGTTATTTTCTGTCCATTCTAATTCATTATTGCTAACAATGAATACAAACACAAAAAACACTAATGCTAACATTTAGCATTTAGGCTTGCAGCTCACCTGTACCTGATATTCACAGCACAAGACAGCACAAGGGAAAAAAGAATAAGCTGTTCTCATCTGACAAACTCACACTAAGGCCACCCCTCATTCAGTTCCTCTAACAATCTCAAACCACTCCCTAAATCTTCTGGATTATACCCCCTGACCCAGTATCATGTTAAACTGCCTATCAGGACAGAGCACCCCCCACCCACAAACACACACTTCATTACCAGCTTCCTTCCAGCCATCAGTTCAGCGCTTGTCCATGGACTGCTTTCAATCTTTTCCTGGTTCAAGAGCTTAGTCAGCAATAAGCCTATTTCAGCAGCCACATTTATATGCACACACACACAGCCACAGGTGGCTTCCATGTCTCT
>CAAKHB010007824.1:400576-412106 GCA_901007665.1 Aeoliscus strigatus
TGGGGACTTGTGCACGACATCCAAAGCAGCAAATTACAATTAAAATGAAAAGGCAGTTAGTGGAGCAAATAGAAAACTGAAGCAATGCCAACGTACCCACACAATGACATGGAGCAATTTTATGCCAGACTGAAGATAGAATATATTAATGTGCTATATCAGACCAGATATTAAAAAAACATACATGTTGACACCCTCTATTGCCAATTAAAAGTTGCCATGATCCCAAGAGAAACATGACATATCTGTATCTGTGCACATCACACAGCCAGATGTGTGATGTCCCACAGGAGGCAAAGGGAGTTTGTATGTTTTAATGATTTAAGAACAGATGGATATAGCTGTTATAGAAAATAAACATTCCATGCAAAGAGCTGATAGTCACCCCCACCCAACCTAGAATCACAATCCCCCCAATCATAACATGAAAAGAAAAATCACATGTACAACTCCCAACAACAACCCTGAGAATGTGGCCAAAATGTCAAAAACAATGAAAAAGCTGAATGATAATGTCACAAAGGTGACATTCCTTTGTGGCGGGGTAGCTGTCATCTTTCCTTTCAGCTTTTGCCCATAAAGGGGGTGGTAAGTGGTCTTTCTCTGTGGCCCAGCTGGCTACAGAGCACTATTACAGGGAAGCTGTTTGGACTTTGACCCTGCAGCCTGCAGAGAGCTGGGAAAAAAACATTTGAGCTCCTCTGCGGCCCTCACTGAGATTTGGGGAAAAAAAGAGCATGTTCAACATTCAGCCCCTTTCCCTGCCGTTTGTAAATTATGGTGGTCTGATGTGCAATCCAGCAGTTGCAAGATTTTCTGGTTCTGCAGCAGGTGTTGTGTTCCTTTTTTTATTCACCAAGGACAAAAAATACAGAACATAAAATAACAGACCCCCCCTTTTTTTGGTTTGTGTTTGGAAAGCAGGATGAAGTGGAGTTGAGTCAACATGCACCTGTTAAGTTTAACACTGACTATGGGCCAGAGGGCACAATCGTATCCCTAACCCCCTGCTTCTCCACCCATCTTTAGTCTGGATCGGTCATCATTGTAGATGTTACATATAGTGACACTGAGAAGCACTGACTTGACCGCCTGCTTAAGTTTTCTCCAGGACCATATTTTTCAATGTGACGCGCGCGCACGCACACGCACGCACGCACGCACGCACACACGCACACGCACACACACACGTCTGCCATGTGACACAGGCATTGTACAGATTGCATACCTGTGATTGTTCGCAGTTACACATGATACCTGGGTAACCACAGCACACAAAGCTTTGAGGCGGACACCTGGCCTAAAGAGGGATTTCGCTTTTTGTCTTATAGATGTGTCAATGCAGTGTGCAAAAGTATCACCTGAGTATGAAAAGCTTGACTTTCAAACTGCTCTTAACATTATATTTGCAGTCATATATTCTACCATTGCAACAGGCTGCTGTTCTGTCATTCACTCCAGGCACAGCACACCTATCAGTAATCAGGACACACCTGTCCACCTGCTCTTTCAATCTTTTTCTAATGTATGTTCAGTTCTCTTCAGCTTTAATTATTTAGTGTGTCTCACAAACTGTGCTTTTTGTTATTATGGTTTCTTTTGGAAGGGGTGCTGTTTCATTCTGAAAGTGAACTGAGGAGCAGCATATCGGGCCAATAAAACATTTTTGAACTGTGAATTATACAAAACAGCTCTTGTGGAGTTCCAGAAATAGCATATTTAAAATATGCTATTTTTAAAAATCCTTCCACTCCCATTGAGAAGAAGTAGCTAAAAATCCCACCCGCCATTTAATCCTCTGTCTTCAAACCAGCATGATGCATCGAGGAATCAGGTAGACATGGAAAGCACAGGGCCCTCCTCACGGACGATAAAGAGCCTATGACTGATTAAAACTGCAAAGCCTTCAGTCTGCCTAAGTAGCTTGGTGTCCTCTACGCAGGGTGATAATCCTACGCATGGCTCTGGGATGTATTAGACTGTAGGAAAACACTCAGCTAGTCTACCTACAGACTCCTAATTGAAACAGCATTTCTACCAGTGGGGAATAGACAAACAGTGAGGAGGCAGTACTCCTGGGGCAACACAGTGGTGAGAACTAAGAATGCAGCTACTATGAGACCTGACCTGCCTTACCAGTTTGATCACAATGACTGCTTTCTGGATGACGTGAACATGACATTGTCACCAATCTGTGAAGAGAGGAGCCATCTGAGGGCAGCAGGCGTAAAGAGCGGAGTCTATCTTCCAAGCCAGATTGAATAAAAAACTTCAGAAATCCACGGAAAGGGGGAAATGGTCTTTGTTTTATGGCAGAATCACTGTGACTTATCCTCGTCCTCAATGTGGTGTTAAAGAAACATGCCAGGGTACAAGGGAAAAACAACAAGCACGACAACCCTGCTCTCTGCTGCAGCTTTCCACTGAAGAATTTACTTTGTAGAAAATGTAGTTTACAATCCCAGCATTTCATGTGAGAAGTATGCAAAATCTAAATATCATATAAAATCATATAAAAGTAAGGAAATCAAATGTGTAATGCAAGTATGTCCAATATGGATTAACGCTGTGAGTAAATAAACAGTGACCTTGTCCCCTTGTTTTACAAAAAGGAGATGCTGTGCATCATTAATAAACACACAACTACAAGAGACAGGATAGTTTTCAAACCCTTGTTCTAGTATCTAAGAGGTTTCGGGTTTCTGGTCATACACACAATGGGGAAAAGTCTTGGACCAAGTGGCAAAAAAGTCAAGGGCAGATCAGCAAATTCTTTGCAACTCCCGTTTACTTTGGTGAACGGGAGGTTTCCATCTCACGGTTTCATCGGCAGGTTTTAATGTGTTCACCAAGCAGGCTGTGTATCCCCGAAACTTTCCCGACAGGAGGTATTCATGTGTCATAACGGCGGGGGTCTGACCAGCACAGCGCCAAAAAATGAACGTTGAACGAAATGTGTGGCCGTAGACGGCTTCGGGCTAAGCAAAGGCTTTGCCACCATGACACTTGGCATCGGTTCGGGGTTCGGTGTTCGGTGTTCAGAGTGTTACATTGTGGCAGCGCTGCACACCGCGACGCAGGGTAGAAAAACTTCCAGAAGCCACCACGCTGCTCTGCTATTCCCGGCTAACGATACACCTTCCGCCCGCAGGCTCAAAACAAACACCCTCCTTCATGTCCAGCGCAGCTAAGAAACCACAGCTTGTGGATCCATGTGAGCTAAAAACACTGCCTCACGCCGACGTACGGTTCCAAATTTAACCCCGCTGCCTGCTCATTCCCCGCGGCCAAACGTTCGCCGACACAAGCGAGCAACACTCAAGTTTTATCCTACAAACCACACGTTAATTTACAAACAATAGGTGTAAGCGGATAGGCCAGCAGGCAGAAGTTGTGCAGGTTCGCCGCAGCCATATTGCCCCATTCAAAGAATGTGTAGATGTGAACTTTACCTAAGTTTCGAGCAGCTCATGGAAATCCGTGCAGTGACTTGCTCTCTCCATTCCAATGTGGCTCCGACAGAGAAGGACCAACTACCCAGCTGTGACTGACAACCCAGTCAAGCCACCTGGAGATAATTACAATTTCCGTATCCTGATTTCAAAATAAAACCCAGCACTCAATCGTAAAATACATTTCGCAGCGCTATGAACTAGATTAAATCAACAAGAAAGAATTATAATACATTCCAACATGTAACTGGCAAATATCACTGGTTGTAACGTGTTTCATAATGTTTAGACATGATATTAAGATTTTATTTGTTTATGCAATGGTGAAGCAGTCTCCGGTCTCAGTACATCTGACGCGATGGTAAAATCATTCACAAATCACAGGAACAAATCATTTTTGTACAATGTAACAGGTTCTATCGTTTATCATGAGTATTTTCCTTCTACAGCCCTTCATCCAGCATGTAGTTCTTTTACACATACCACATACACATGAAACGGTTTCCTCAGCCTTTATTTCACCTTGTTTCACTTCATGACAGATTCTGAACAATCTGACCATAATCGCTTCGTCACAGAAGCAGAAACCAACCAAGGAATATGTTATGGCATCCTTTTCATGTTAACAAACGCCAGCATACTGGCTGTAAATGCAGGGGCAGCACTTCAACATTAATTAAAGTTGATTCTTATTTTTTTAAATGATCTCTTTAAATGATCTCTTTTGATCTCTTTAAATGTCAGAATAAAACAACAAATGTGCTCTTTAATGACCGTGCCCCCTGCTGATCCATTCAGTGGATGCAGTCTACCATTAACATTAATATGCAGTGGTTTTGAAAATATTTTTATCACTTGTAGACTATCACAGACTAAAGATATCTTTTCATCATGTTCCTGTGGTTGAGTGCACCATCCTCCAACTAGGGCCACTGATGGGGAAGACATCTCTGTTAGTTTTACAAGCCCCAAACTTTCTATGTCTAATTTGTGATTAATGTTAATGTTTGTCAAAGCTTTTAATAGGCACGTGTTTAAAACAGAAGGAACTCGACGATCATACTGACACTGCCAAGAAAGCAAACACTCTGCAGATACCACATCTGAATGTGGCCCTGTCACACTCAGTTGAGCTAATTTCAGACTGATTGAAACATCTTAATGGCCACCGCTTAAGATGCCCAAGGATGTAATTACAGTGAATGACATGGATTACAAACATCAGACAGAATATGAACGTGTAGATCAATCACCAATCACTGCTGTGGACTGTTGGCAGATGGTTGAAAAAAAAAAACATGCAATCATCCGAAAATGCGACACTAATGAGTTTTTGACAGCTCTCAGGAAAAATGCTCATTTACATTTTTTGGACATATAGAGGAGCTAGACAAAGTACGTATGTTGCACAAGTGCGTATGTTCAAGCAAGTGAAATGATGAATGCTGACTGACATACTTTGAATCTCACCATGATCAGGTTTTTATTAAAACATAAAGATGTTTTGATATGTACAGGAAATATATGGGTTCAACACAAGGTTTTTACTCCTGGAGAGGCGAGTTGAAGCCCGTTTCACAAAGCAAGGTGAGTGAAATGGGGAAACCGTTGCCAAGTTTTCAAGTCCATTTTCCTATAAATTGACAGATATCAAGGGAAACAAACTTTCACTCAACGTGCTTTCTGAAACAGGCTGCTGATCATCTTCAACTGAGCCTGAGATACCTTGAAATGTCAAACATGAACAGTAAAACCATGTTTACCGGGGGACTGTGTATATTTCACCTTTTCACTTAGTTGTTAAGAAAAGTGTCATCTGCTGTTACAGAGGCTTGGGTACCCAAGACCCCCTTTGGCACCTTAGAGACGCACCAAGCTGTCAGCAACTCAAATGTAAAGTAATTCATGCGTATGCCAAAATAAGACAGATAATATGATCAACAGTCATAAAGAGGCAGGTTGGAGTGGTGGATGGGTCACAATATGCTTATGGTTACAAAACTGCAAAGAGATGACACAAGCGTTTTATTTCATAATTTAACCCAAAAAAAATGGCAGAGGTCTGAGTTTTGTTGAGATCATACCTCCCTTCAACCTGCCTAATGATGTAAAGAGCTTTACACTGTAGTTAATGAGCAGCACTCTATACACACATCAACGGGTGCCTTGAAACCACGATCCAATGACAAAGTGTCACGTTCAGATGAAGTCTGACATGTACTGGCATTGATAAAAGGAATTTGAATCCAATTCTCAATTCCCATCATAAAGCGAGATGAGTTGTAGTTTTTAAAGACAGCAACTATTAAGAGGTTTATTTATGAATCACATAAAAACGACCACTTAAAATCTGTTTTGCACCTACTCTTTAAGAGTTTTGGAAAGAAACTTGCTTGTCACAGCTATCCTGCCATGAGAAAGCAATGTGGTTCATTCTTCACTGCTTCGATGTTAGAGTTAGGGTGGAGGAGACACGGAAGATCTGAGGCAGCATGTTGCTTAACTGGTAGAACATCTCCTCTGAGATACTCTGTCAACACAAAGAGACAAACAGGGCATAGTGCAGAGGATACAGAAAGTCATTCCTTATAAATGCTGGGAAAAAATGTGAGTGTGAATGTGTGTAAATGTGGTGTGTCAAAAGGAAACACAATTGGAATTTATGTGTACAAACACGTTTTACTGGCTCCTGTGCTGCCCATTGTTTCAACAACTTAAGGTGGAGTAGTGAAGTCAGTGCTGACTGCGCTGACCTGCAGGTAGGACTCGTCAGTGGACATACCATTGCTGCTCATGATATTTGACTGTTGTGGTTTTGTGTGTAATCTGTACACTCCACCTAAATAAAGGCCAGGACTCTGAGGCCGACTGATAGAATGTCACCCTACAATATATATTCCTGTTCTCGCTTAACAGAAGCGAGATTGTGAAACTCTTTCAAGCCTCCGGATGCCAACTCTGAGCGTAGATGCGTCAGATTTTCTGATGAGCTGAATTGATTTTAAGTCTTGGAATAGCTTAAAAGCCCCGACTGGAAATGTGCCTGAATGTAATTCAAATGAATGACATGGATTATTAACATCAGACAGAATATGAGTTTGTAGATAAATTACACACTAAAGCAAAGTCACAGCAGTTGATTTCAGGCAGAGGATTAAAAATGTAATCATCCAAAATGTGACACTGTGTAATGGGTTAATGACAGCTTTCAAGCGTGTATTTTTACCGAACTTTTCCATTTACACACATACACAGAAACTACATACGAGTTCAACCGCAGTGTCATCACAAATACAGGCTGAAACACTTCAAGATGAATTTCAATGTGACCAAAACCAATTTGAATTTGTCTTTGATTGTACAAGAGCTGATAATAACTACAGCTCCATACTTGGAAATGCTAAATTCATTAGAGGATATTACAAAAAAAAAAAATAATTTAAATTTAAAATTTGTTGTTACAAGCCAATGAAGGTATCATATATGGTTTCTTGACAGCTGGGGATTTATTTACATGATATTTTATATGATGAAATGATAAGCTCAGAGCAACACGTTTCCAAAGGTCCAGGCACTTTGGAACCAGTTTCCATTCATTCCTGGAGTTAAGATACATTTACAAAAACAATGTGACACACAAACGTCAGATTTAGTGAGATGCAACAGATTTTTTTGCCTTAGAAAAATGATTTGGAATTTTTGTGAACAGAGAAGCCTTACTGGATACTGTTGTTGAACAACAAATGGTATTTGTCTTGGGGAGGGTTGGTAAAAAGAATGCTGAATAACCTGAGTTAAGTCAATTATGACTCTCACGGAATGCTGAAGCTGAGGGCTTAGCGAGCACTGGTACACTGTAAAATGACTATTGTTATCGATCATCAGTCAGTGCTATTTACAGAATTTTTAATCCTATGAACTAATATGGTGTACAAAAATGCCGAGATAAGTTATTACATATATGATTGTGATTATCTACGACACACAAGCAGCCATTGTGAACTCCTGGATAATGACTGAGTGACCGAGCTCAAAGGTTGTATTCAAAGGTGTGTACTGCAAAATCAGGTGTGCCACTATTACTCAAAAGACACTATGACAATGAGCTATGATTCCCTACGCACAAAGCAGCCAACAGCGGGCGGTAAATGGTTTTTAATACCTGCACCTGTACAGTATTTTTGCCAGCTTTGTCGAAACACAAAGGAGTAGGCAGTTCCAGGCTTTAACCTGATTCAAAGCAGCTCACTGATGGGGAGGAAGGTAGACTAGTAATACACAATTGCAGCACACAGTGTTTCTGTAATTTCTAATTTACAATGGGACTTTTCCACTTTTCGACACAACGCACAGTATTCATTCAGATAGTTCAGCAAACAGATGAACTTATCACTTGTTGGAAACTGAATCTGATCTTACCTTTGGCACAAGAAACTGAACAGTGCGTGATATTCCTCCATCCCACGAGGCCATTTCCATCATGAAACCTGGACATAAAACTGTATCTCAGAGTCTTTTGTGGTCAACATGATCAAAAAAAAAAAGCATATTTAAACTGAAAGACAGGTTTTACAAGTCATGCGAAAGTAGAGGTTCACATCATATCACATTACTACCACCATCATATTCTTCCTATACCTTCAGATATCACACTGAAGTTGTACAGCGTGATCTTTGACTTCACCGATTTGTTCAAATGTTTCATCTTACCTTTGACACATTTGAATACCAACTCAGCTCTTTTCAGACACCAAGGTATGGTCATTTCCTTTGGATAGAAGAGAAATATAAAGTGAAATTGAGCCAACAACCAACAGCAGGCATATACCTTCTTTGAAATTAAAGAATGATCACATTGGTGATCAGATCTGTTGGCTGATCAGTTCTGTTGTTATCCATTAAGGAAGATGGACGCGTTTTTGACATACAGTGAATGACATCAGACCCTTTTAATGTTTTTAATTTACATAGTGACATGTAGTCCCTATTATTCATGTGACTTCAGTTTCCTCCAACTGCACTAAAGGAAAACAATCTGCATCCAAATTAAGACCATGAGGCACCACCCTGGTCTATTTTAGTCGCAGGCAGTGGTTCATATAGAAAAACCATGTCAATGCTTTAAAGGCCAAAGAGGAGCTCAAGCTTGTGCAAACAGGCAAACATCTTTGTGAAATTTGAAACAAGGACATGAAAGATGGAAGGGTTTGAAACCAGAGCTATCAATTATGGATGCTCTGGTTCCTGAAGCTTCCAAAACGTACAAGAATTTGGTCATGTAAACAACGCCCCTTTTGAGCAGAAAATTTGCGTGTATGCGGATGAGAGGCTTACATTCAGTCTCAGGGGATCCTCCTCACATATGTATATACTTTAATAATTTCTAGCAGACCTAATAAAACAAAAATGGAATATAAAGGAAAAGTTGTATATTTATCCTCATCTGCACTTGACCTCAGTTCACCAAGCGCTGAAAGCTCCCTCTGTTACACTCGCCCTACTGTGTGAGGCCAGGGTGCTGCTACACATACATACTGAGGTACTACATAAACAAAGAGTTCATGACTCTGGAGTTTGTCCTGTTACTTTTAAAGCTGGGAAGGGTTACTTTGTAGATTGAATCCACAGCTTGTGTGTCAGGTTAGACCAAAGCGAGGGGGAGTGCAGGGGCATGAACAGGGGAAGAAGCCAGAGCAGGAATTTGTGACTGTGTGAATGAGACGGGGAGGTTTTTCTTTTGCAAATGCCATCTTTTATTTATGTTTTTCCAAAATCCTCAGTCTGATGTACTCTATACTGGGATGAAATGACATGTGTTGGATATCCTACCCTCTCTCAATAAAACACACCAAACCAAAACACCCAAACAACTAATTCATTATGCTCTAAAATATCTTTTATGTGTTTCGCGTTCACCACAGTTCTTAAGACCAGATGAGGTTTTTCATAGTACACTTTTGGGACTCTTCATGGTGCTGCTCTGTCACCTCGTGATGTAAAGAGTAGTTTCATAGCTGGTCAGCATGTTCCACATTCTTCCTGTGAGCCTCTGAGTGTGTGGGCTGGAAGCTGAAAGTGCTGCAAGTCAGAGCTTACTCTTACCTCAGACATGTCATGGACCAGCAGCAGAGGAACAGTGACAGTGGTGATGTCATGTGTGCAGCAGACCTTCAGGATGTTCCTCAAGCCCATGATGGCAGGGTCTCGAGCCGTGATATTCCCCGAACGCACGTTGTCGTCCACACACAGGTGGAAGACAACATGGACCTCCGACAGGTTGGAATGTCGTGAGATATAGAACTCCCCTAGAGGAGGAGACACAGGTACACTGACTGAGTGTGACGAGAAAGAGGGCAGAATTAAGAAACATAAGTAGGATTGATCAATAATAATCGGATTGTGTGTGGTTTCTTTGTCTGACTCTGGTCTGATTATCAAAGATCAAGAACCTTTACCTGGTAAAATGTTGGACAGATTTCTTTCAACATTTTTACTTTTGTCATCACCTCCATTCCGAGGAATCTCTGTGAGGACGAAAGGTTTGAACAATAAAGCGTCAATCAAACAGAACGAACAGGTTATAAAACAAGTTCGCACAACAGAGGAGGGGATTCCATAGTTACTGTGATAAATATATCTATTGATCGGTGGATCAACCTCCAGGAGTGACGGATGCGATGAAAAGGAGCAGTGCTTTCCTCTGTACACATTCCGAGTGCCCTTGAGCAAGACACCCAACTGTGTTACACACAGACTAAGATCTGTGGAGCACAGTGTTAGAGTGTGCACATCGTGGAAGTAGACACAGTCTCCCTTCTTCTTCTTAAAAGGCCTCACCGTTTCATATAGATTACTCTGATAAATTGAAGCATATTTTTAGATGTGTACTTCTATCCTTGCTCGTATTTTTACTTCAAAACAATACATACACTACCGGTCAAAAGTTTTAGAACACCCCCATTTTTACTAGTGTTTTTACTGAAAATTATGCCGTTTAATGTCTCATTGCACTCAGATGTGAAAGCATAGTACAAATAAGCAATTGGAGTCAAAAAATAAATTATGGAATCAATTTATAGACCAAAATGGATTCTAAACTGTTGACTCATCAAAGTAGCCACCTTTGGCAGATATAACAGCTGAACACACACAAGGCATTCTTTCTACAATAGAATCAAATATTCTTTGGAAAGTTCCTCCCATGTCTCTTGCAGAAGTTCCTATAAATGTGTGGCACTAGTGGGTTGCTTTGCTTTCACTCTTCTGTCCATTTCATCCCAAACCAGCTCAATGGGGTTTAAGTCTGGAGACTGTGCTGGCCACTCCATGTTTTCAAGTTTACCAGCTTGTTCTTTTTTTGCAAGATAGTTCAGGCATAGCTTGGACTTATGTTTTGGGTCATTATCTTGCTGTAAGACGAACCCCTGACCAACTAGACGCATTCCAGAGGGTATTGCATGGCGCTGCAGGATGCTGTGGTAGCCGTTTTGGTTCAGGGTGCCTCTCACTCTGAACAAGTCACCGACACTGGATCCAGCAAAACAACCCCAGACCATCACGCTTCCTCCTCCATGTTTGACAGTTGAAGCCCCACACTGTGGAAGCATCCTTTCACCTACTCTACGCCGTACAAACATCCTGCGTGATGAACCGAAGATTTCAAATTTTGATTCATCAGTCCATAATACCTTTTTCCAGTCTTCAATGTCAATTTCCATGTCAATGTCAATGTTCAATTTCCACTCCAATGGCAGTGTTTCTTGGCCCAGGCAAGCCTTTTTGTCTTATTCTGACGTCTTAGCAATGGTTTTCTTGCTGCAACTCGTCCAGTCAAACCCGCAGCTCGAAGCCTTCTCTTCACAGTTGAAACAGACTTACTTACTACAACCACTATTAAGCTGTGCTTGAAGCTGTTGTCCTGTGAGCCGCCTATCACGCAAACTGTTGACTCTCAGAAACTTGTCCTCTAATTCAGTTGTGGCTTTGGGTCTGCCAGACCTCTTCCTGTCAAAGTTTGCCCCAATTTCTGACTTCCTTTTGATGGTGAAGGAAACTGTACTCACTGACACCTTGACTTT
>CAAKHB010007825.1:0-44372 GCA_901007665.1 Aeoliscus strigatus
GTTGATCAAGTGGGTGAGGGGGAACATCATCACACATAATAAGACAGGTTAGGAGCTTCATTGAGTTCAATAGGCCAGAATACACTGTTACACACACACACACACACACACACACACACACACACACACACACACACACACACACACACACAAAAAAAAACAAAAACACAAACAAAAAAAAAAACACACACACACAGAGACACACACACACACAGACACACACACAGACACACACACACACACACACACACACACACACACACACACACACACACACACACACACACACACACACACACACAGACACACACACACACACAGACACACACACACACACACACACAGACACACACAGACACACACACACACACACACACACACACACACAGACACACACACAGACACACACACACACACACACACACAGACACACAGACACACACACACACACACACACACACACACACACAAACATACTGGGGGAACAAAAAAAAAAACAAAAAACAAAACTACAAAATCCTAAAAGTGTGTATGTGTCAGTGGACTTCAGTCATAATTCAATCATAAATACTGACATTTATACTTGAATTCAACTGAACAGCTGGGAGCAGTTAACAGTTTTTACCTTCTTCAGTCCTTCCAGATTTAACAGATTTAATCCAAGAGATTCACTTTCTACGTCACCAATTTGAATATTATGGACCTGTCGGAGAGTATCCAGTCTGAAGTCCAAGAAAAACATTGGTTTCACAGTCCAAACCTGAGATAGTGTATTTGTCTTATTCGTGAGTTGATTGCTGGTGTCGTTAGTGTCATCATTTCCTGTGAAAGCTGTCATACAAAGAAACTTTAGTTTATGCTTCAGCCTCCAAGAGTGACACTGTTGTTACAGTATTTAGACTTTCAAGGTGTCATGTAAGGTGTCATTCAAAAGTTTTTTTGAATTTGCATTCTTTCATTTCAATTGTTTAAACTTTTTTAACTCTGAACACCTTGGCCCACATAGCAATCTGCACCCATCTGTCACATAAATAAGTTAAACTCAAAGCAAACGGCGGCTGTAAATAGTTCTCTGTCAGAGATGTGTGCACACACACTGTAAACTGTCATTTACTTTCTGTGTGGCTGAGATCTATAATAAATGTTTTATTTCCAAACTTCACATGTGAGCTCAAATAATAAACGATACATGTACGTTTTTATGACATTTAAGTCTTTCTTTCTAAAATACTGAGTGATGAATAATGTAAATGAGCCACAGTGATGATGATCTACATGATTTATAATCTCAGACTAGTGTGTCCTTTAGTGTACATTCAAACAAAGCGTCACATTAATCAAGCTGTTAGAAATATAATGTTAGTTTTTGATTTCTTATCATTTTTATTTCACAGCATCGTAACATATCTCCACGTTAGTCAGCGCTCTCCCTTCTCACTTTGTTTTGGAGAAGATTTCTGAATTCTTGTCTTATTTTATCCTCATGTAGTTTGTTTGGTTTTGTATAATGCGTCTTTTGTACTTCTAAACTTTTATACATTTTTTTTCTTTTTTGTGTCAGATGGACCTATCTTTTATGTCTTTCATAATCACAAAAAAGATTCATGAATGAATGAATCTATGAAAATGTCATTTATAGGATCGGTGACCTTCAAAGACACAGGGCCTATAGCCCCACCCCAAAATGAAAAGCTTCTGAACACTTTTGTTTTCATAAACAAACAAACATGCATCAGGTGGTTATGAGGACAAAATGCAGCCTCTTGTTATTTGCTGTGGTTTTGGAATGAATGAATGAATGAATGAATAAATGAATAAACTACCTCACCTCCAGCAGGGTGTAAAACAAAGAAAATGGAAACCACATCTGTTCATGAGGTTGGCGCTGTGGTCCAGCATGGCCTTCATTCTGAGTGCAGCTGTGAGGGGACGGGTCCAACTCAGGAAATGATTTGGGTTCCAGCAGTTATTTGGCCAAAGCAAAGACAGCGGTGTGCCACGGAAACGACAGGGCAGCCGTGGTGTAATTTTGCTGGCTGTGCTTTCCACCAACAGAGGTGTTAATTGCAAAAGGGGGTCAGTTACAGTCGGTGGTGAGTGATTAGGACCACTGCCTTCTGGAATTAATGATGTAAGAACTGTGATTTCGCTCTTCCTGGTAAAATTACAGTATTCCTCCAGGGAGCAGTGACCAGCTCCAGACGGAACCAACAGACACACGACAGGGCACCATTTTTTTTTGGTTCCCCTTTTCGATTGTTGGTTGGTTGGAGCAGATTGTTTAAGTGCTCTGATGACCGAGGGCTTCAGTCACATTACTGATGGTGATGTCATCAGTTGGATGTCACTGATGGTGTGTGTGGGATTGATGCTGCTGCTGTCAATAAAGGGATACACAGCAAACGGAACTCACAGAGTCCGTTCGTCCTACGATGTCATGTACGACGGCGATCGACAGATATTACAACGCTCCAGCTAAACACACCTCACTCCTCCTTCTCGTCCACAATTTCATTTATTGTTTCTTATTCTGTGAAAGCATCTGACGCCATGTTTGTTTATATCTGACCCCATGTTTGATCACGTACAGTCTTGTGACATACCGAGTTACTGGAATCTCCACTGTGACAATGATTGAAGTGATAAATGCCAAAATAAGCAGCCAGCACGTCGAACTCATCTAACGTGTTCTTGTGGTTAAGACAAACAAAAAGTCTTTACATTTGTGATCGGACAAGTTCGTAAAGTTGACGTCGACTTAAACATCCTATGTCCTTTGCGTAGGACTGGACGCCCTCTTTACTCGTTAGTGTGAAACAATAACTAAATAACGTACACATCTGCACACCGACCTGAATGCTCACACGCTTGTGGAAGAAACTTTCTAAAAAAAGATCCTGCAGCTTGGCCCTCGACCTATGATGTCATACGGTGTTGATGGTGTTTTGGCGGGGCGGTGACCAGTGTTGACCACACAGGATTAGTTGGACCATTTCTTTTTTTTTCCCAGTGTTGAGCCCCTCATGAACACAAACTATCAGACAGTCGGCCTGAAAGTTGGATGAGTGCTCTTTTGTTTCTTCCTCTGTACCTGATCGCACGGTGCTCCTTCTTTTGTAGCGATGCTGGGAAACATTTCTCTCAGCATCCTCCCAAGATCAAAGTGGACTAATTTAGACATGTAAATCGTGTTTGATGGAACATAATTAAAAAAAGTAACAGTTAAGGTTATCCTGCTTGAATAAGTTCAATCCTAATGAGGGAATAATTCCATGTAATAAAGAGAAGGGTTTATTTGTGAATTCTGCTGGGACTCTTGTTGTTGAGAGGAAAGGTAAGAAAAATAGTTGTTGAAGAGAAATCGTCCCAGAACCACTTTTACCTGATCCCAAATCCTTTTTGAACGGGGTCCACCCTGGACGGGTCGCCAGCTCATCCCAGGGCCACATGAGGGACAGACAACCATTCACACTCACATTCACACCTACGGACAATTGAGAGTGACCAATGAACCTCAGCATGCTTTTGGAGGTGGGAGGAAGTCGGAGAACCCGGAGAGAACCCACGAAGATACGGGGAGAGCATGCCAACTCCACAGAAAGAGCCCGGGCCAGGTAGCGAACCAGCTCTACTAGGTTATGAAGCAGCCAGGTTAATTTGTTATTCTAAGTCGTTCCTTCATCTGGGAGAAAAAAATACAAAAAAATGATGCGTGGACACATCGATTCCACAGGAAACTGGAGCTCAACCGTTCAGATCGGCAAATGAAACGGGTTAAATGAATCATGAGAACAATGTAAATGTGAAGGAGTATATAAAGTATATAAATGTAAATATAAATGAGTGGGACAGAACCCTGAAAACGAGTCTGCCCCAGTTTGTTGGTGATTGAGATGCAGGCGGCCGTAATTAGTCTGTACACCGTGCAAACTGAAGCCACGGACCAACTCCATGCCTCCATTACATGACAAAGGTGATAAGATGATTCCAGTTACGACTGTTGGACCTGCAGCCATCCACTGCTGCAGGGGAGCATGAAGATGAAGACTTCAGATGAACCTGCTGACCTGCTGGGGTCGCACCATTCCAAATTCCAAATTGTGCTTTCATTAAGCAGGAGACATATGAGCTGGTGAAATGTGATCAGGAGAATAACAGCAACAGCTGCGACTACTTTAACAACGAGACAAGACGAGTTGCCTTGTATTGACGTGTCCATGTGTAAGAGTGAGTTCAGAATAAAGAACTGCAGATGCTACCGGTATATTCTAATTGATCAGTAATTGGTCAGACACCGCAGCAGTAACTTCAGGAGGAGGATATTTTGGATTGATTGACTGCGTTTGTGTCCAGTGGAAAGTAGAGAGAGACCATTTTTATTAAACTCTACAAGACATAGAAATCCACCAGACAGAACTTTAATTTGAACACAAAGCAAAGTAACAGTCAGGAGCAGGTTCATGCTTGTGGATCGGTTACCATGGTTACTAAGTGGCGCCTAAACAACAGTGATGGAAATGAATGGTGGGAAAACATGGTTTTCTTGGATCTGCTAACGTCGCAATCCGTTCTTGACGGTTCCATAATAACATACACATGTCTGGATGCCGTCGGCTGTAGATTACCCCTCTGCATGACGGACAAGTACACTCCGGGTTCCAACGTCTCATCTAAATCGGTTTTGCGTCAGCCTGCTGCTGCTAAAAGTACATAACAAAGCCCATACATGTGCTTGACTTCTTTCCAATCAACGCATCTATGGTATTCAAACACTTTACAGCCTGAAATGTAACATAACAGAGTCCACCTCCCCAGCAACAAACAACGAGCCTGAACCAGAAGTGTCTGCGTCGCTGTCAGTCACTGCCGGTACAAACTCTACATTCAAACCATAAGTGTTTCAAAGGACCCGGAGGCAGTGGAGGAAACGAGCCTTTTCTTTCTCCGAGCTCAACGGAGGACCCAGTTGTGATGGCGACGGATAGGAGAAGAGGGTTGTAGCAGAATAAGTGTGTGTTTGTGAGAGCGTTACAAGTAGGTGTGGGGAAAAAGAAAAAAAACAAATCATCTCTGGTCAACTTTGTGGTTGCGGCCCATGTGTGCGACTGTGTCACACGTCAATGCAACATCCACGGCACATGTCTGAATACGTGGACAATCTACATCTTCAGTCCTTATGACGCTAATTAGGTGTAAATCAGTGTGAACATCAAAAGTGCTCGATCTCCTGCTGACACCTCAGTGTGACATAGAAATACACCATAGTGGTGATTATGTTTACGTCTGTTGGCAGGAATATGATGAAAGTACAGATTTCACCTACCTCTGTACACCGTCAGTGTTTGATGGACTGTGGTCTGTGGGATAATACATTTCCAAAAATTAAAATAATACATTCTAGGGCACATGTGTTTAATGCAGCTCAGTAAATAAACAACAAACATGGACTGAAGCAAAGATCTGACCTGTTCCATTGCACTTTTGGTATTTCAACTTTCAACTTTCAAGATCAGGCCCAAAAACAAGACAAGACTTTTTTTTTTCTCCTGTGACAGTCCACACAGGTGCTGTGCTCCAAGCAGGGCGTCTGTCTGTACACATGTAAGTGATCTGAGGGCCGTTTCCGTCTGAAAGTTAAATTGTCCAAACTTCAGAATGTCAAACTGATCAAATAAGTAAATAGATAAACAAACAGAACCAACACCTTAAAGGGATGTCAGGTCTCCTTCAACTTCAAGCCGAAGAAAAGCGGCTACGGGGAAAGATGAGGTCAGGCACTGGACATTTTCTACCGTTTTTCTGCAGTTTTTCAGATGCATGTTCAATATGAAGCTGCAATAATAGAATATTGAGTCAAGTGGGTTCAAAGTCCATTTGTGCTTTCTGCAGCATCAGGAAAGACAGTAAATGGACATTTATAGCTTCGTGCAGGTCGAGGGAAAGCTCTGTGACTAAGTGAAGAACAGCCTGTGAAATGTGAAGCTACAGGGCTGTTTTTGTCCTTATCACAGCGCTGGATGATGCATAAACCTGCCAGAAGCCTTTTTATGAGAGATTCAACAGACTACTCGTCCTGTTGTTCTCAGTCCCGTTGTGGCTTTCTGTGCTTCAGCTTTTGTGATTTGTGTTGCTTTCTAGGGGCTTCATATTTCTTTGGGCTTCCAGCTTTTGTTGCAATTCTTACATTTTCTTGTAAGAAGGAACACATCAATGAGCCCAATGGACCTATGGGTTAATTGCATGGGACAGTGCCAACAGCTTTTTAAAGGGATAATCCAGCCTCATGGGTCAGGGAACTCGCAAGAGTACAACGAGTTGATCGTAGCAAACCAGAGTGTTTGTATCATCCTGTTGACCTACACAGCACAGACCTCCACCGACAAATCAGTTGCTTCACCCCTTTACTTTCATTTCTTCAAAACTGGCCTGGTATATTTTTTTTCTGTTGGCAGACAAAAAAAAAAAAAAAAAAAAATCATTTTTAGACCACACAAGCCTTTATTGTCGAACAGCTGGGAAATTTACAAGGCAACTTTATGAAACCTAGACGCTCAGCTGAAGCACTGTCAGCACTGAGAGGGGCATGTGTGGTCAAAAGGGGATTCGCAAACAGGCTTGGAACTATTACGGCACTGTGACAATCCCACAACGGAAACAGCAGTTGCTCGGGACTGGTGGGCGGGACAAGAGGAGGTACACAATACTTTCACTATAAACTACATACTGTTTATCGCCAACCTGATATTAATAAAGGGTTGATTTATTTTTCTTACCAACTGAAAGTTGTGTCAAATTCAGCCCTTCTTAATCTTCAAATTCTGGAGTCTGGAGATGAGATGCAACAGGCTGACCATCGACTGCCACTCAGCGATGTGCACACACTTCTGACATGAACCTGAACTCCGGCCATGATACGCTCCCCTCCAACCATCATCATTTAGTTTTGTGACTTAACCTCAGCAGTGATGCACAATATATATGCTGACTCAAACTTCCAACGCAAAACTAATTTATTCTAGGGAATGCACATTTTAACGGTTTTACTACAACAGAGACAGTTTAAGGTGAACTAACAAATCATAGATATTATCACCAAAAATGTCTTTCTATCTATTTGTGTCAGTGTACAGTATCTCCATCTCCAAACTCATCTAAACAGCAGATTTCACTGGTCACTCCATCACATGATTTGAAGAATGTGGGTGTGCTTTACTGTATCTTTCATATTAGATACAGTAGTTGAAATGTGCATACGCACATACGCAAGGTGCATCGGTGTATTAATGTCAATTAGAAAACCAGTCCCATTCAGCAATATTTATAAAAATATATTTCACAAAGTAGGAAACAATACAGTGTATCTTAGATTACAGTACAGGGAGTAAATAATTGAACATACACATTTATAAGCATTAAAGCACAGTTGAAAATATGATCTGCGTGTAGGACTAGTCCATATATATTGTTTTGTCTACTGAGAACTGCCATAATACTGTATCAGTACAAACAGCACGCAGCTGTAGTGCCATTGAATTTCTCATTATGTGCAAGAGCTAACGTGCAGAGACAAAACCTACCACCTCATTGAAAGCTAATGACGTTAGCAGTAACGCTATGTACAGAAGTCTTTTTTATTGATATCATACAAGCACAATATGCACACAGTCTGGATTTGAGTCTTCCTTTTCTTGGACTAATAATGCAATCCTAAATGAAACTGGATGTTTGGGAGGTTTCACGTTTGGACTATTGTGCTCAAACAGTCACTGGCTGTACTTCAGAGGATGCTCTAAGACATATATTAGCATGTGTAGGAAAGGTCTCAGTCCTGTGGTCCCAATTTGCTTTTTTTTTTTTTTTCCTTCAGTACTTGTTTGCCTGCCTACAACTACTCTATATCGTCAGCAGAAGTAGATTGATGATATGATTCGGAATAGTGTATGAATGTGAAATAATCTAAAACACACATCTTGAAATTGTCAACACAGAAAAAAAGGTTTAAGAGCAGAGATACAAAAACCATGAACATTAATGAGGAATCAACACACTTCCTGTCAAAAAACAGAGTAGATTACAATTGTATTTAAGTTGCTTCTGTAAAAAGAAGGCCTCAGAGTTTCTACATTTCTCTTTTTTTGTCTGTCTTTTATAGGCTAGTAACACTTGCGAGCCACACCTGTAGCGTGTAAATACAAAGAGTTGTATAAAGCTTCAGATTTATAAAGGTGGCCACCAGAGAACATATCAAACTATAACAAATTCACTGTAAAGCCAATACTGGTTTGTCTTGTTGTTCTTCTCAAATCCCACATACATTCATCATTGTAATGCAGATCAGATATTGCTCTTTCATCGTCACTTTGTTTCTCGGTCAGCCCGGCGGGTCACAGAGACACCGACTCCCTCGACGTCCACGCGGAGTTCCACGTCTGCTCAAGCTTCTGCGATGGCAAGAAAATCCTTCAATTCGGGCCACTGCCAGCGAGCCCAGGGTTTTTCTTCTACGAGCAGTCACAGCAAATGACTAACACCCAAAGTACTGCTAGACACTCCACAACGGAATCTAAGTTACACTCCACAAGAATCAGAGATCTCCTAATAAAGACATTGTTTGGCTCAACATTACAATGCCTAGTGGATGACTGCTAAACCGCACTCTACGAAGAATATAAAAAGGTGGCCACCACTGCTATTGACTTATTTTTCTTTTTAAACACCTGTTGTAAAAGCCAGCAGCCCCCGCCCCCCCACCCCCACACACACACACCTCAACCCCACAGCATTTGATACACAAGTAGGTCAACGGAAAAGAAAATTCGGAAATGTCTTTCACGAACAAACCAAAGGTCAGGTCTCGCGGTCGCTCTCGCCCACAGAGTAAAGTTCCCCGAGTCTTCTGAAGCGCGGCCCCCACTCTCTGAGATAGTCATAGTTCTGGTCTGAGTCTGACGACACGGTCTCCAGTGAGCTGAGCGAGCCGGCGACGGACCCCCGGCCCTCGTATCCATAGATCTGAATGGAATCGTAAGGCGGCGCCGTGGGGTCATTGTCTGCCTCGTGGAGACGCACGTTGATGAATTCATCCACATCCACGCCGTTGGGACCGGAGTGCTGGCCCGCACGAGGCATGAACTGCAGATCGGGCTTGATGTCCTTTCGGGGCAGGTAGCCGTTAATGCCGTCGGGATTCTGCAGCGTGGCGATGTCGAAAGCTTCCGTGTCCTCCTCGCCCCCACCTTCGTCGTCATAACGAATGATGTTCTCTCTCACGTCTTCATCGTCCTTGATAATCAGAGGCTCGTTCTTGTGTCTCCGCAGTGTCACAAAAAGTACAACTATTACTGTCAGAAAGAAAGGAAGACAAGAGGGAACAAAGAGAAGGAAGGGAAGACGGTTTGAAGTGGTTCTCAGGGGTGAGAGGTCCCAAACAGACGGGGTCAGCTCAGACTCTTTAGAAGATTTAAGATGGTTGATAGGTATGATTCTAAATTGTGGAATCTGATCTAATCAGTCAATTACAACGACACTGATCTCTGACCTCTGACCAGTCCAACGAGATCACTTTAGGTGAACCCCGCCCCTCACCGATGTACCAATGAAGAAAAACCTCACCAAGCAGGAGAACGATACATGCCAGGATGGCGATGAGAGCCCCCATACTGAGACCGATGGGTAAGACCGACGCCTCCACGTTGCAGGACTGGATGATTCCCTCCTTGCTGCACCCACAAACTCGGATGGTCAAGGTGTTGGTGCTGCTCATGGGGGGATTCCCATTGTCAGTCACAATGATCGGCAGAAAATACATCTCCTGCTTTTGTCGACGGAAGGCGTCATGTTTGGCCAGGACGCTGATTGAGTTATCTGAGAGAGGGAGAAGTCAGAAGGATACGTTGTGTTTTAGTTGTTGTTTTCACAACAACCAGTAAACCAGTTTCACAACCGTTCCCCTCTTCTGTCATTGGATTTCAGCCTCATTCTTTGTCTCAAATGTCCGATATTGGAGTTGTGAAGGGAGGCCAACCGACATTAGCCGCCCCCCTTTGAAAAGGCTGAGAAATGAGACAGGGACTTGGAAAATGGCACATGTCGACCCAGAAAGGTGCCAGCTGCTCTTTGATGACACTTCTGTGAGGCTGTCTGCTCATTAGCTTCTTCTCCTCACCCTGCACACATTATCAGACACTTGCGATCCCATAAGAATCGACTCCTGCTGATCTTATGGAGAGAGTGTACACGATGTATGATCGTCTAACCTTTTCTTCTCTCCTGGAGGGTGCACTGACAAAGAGATGGAAAACAGATCTGGTGATGTTTGCTATAGAGAAACGAGGCATGTAGAAACATGCACAGAGCCAACTTAATCAAAAGATGAAATTCGCCGTGAGAGAATTATTTGCTTTGCACACTCTGTAATTGATGTGAACATATCCTCAGATTTATTTTCTCGCAACCGCTGCCACAAAGTGGAGCGCTGCGCTTTGTGAGCTGCAGGATGTCCTGCTTCGTTTGGATCACGGCAGCAGCGAGTAAGCAAAGATCTGTACTGTAGTAAAGCGCCAGGGTTGGTCGTCTCATTGTCTCTGCAGGTACCAACAGCAAAAGAAAAGGGCCTCAACCCCCCCTCAAAGAGAGACACCAGCTTCAGCAGGAATGAACCAACCTACAATGATGTTTATTTCTCTGTTATCTTCTTTATATCACATCAAACTAGATGTGCCCTGAAATATTTCACATTAAAAACACTGACCGTGACTGAATAAAATGTGAAGAGGTCACACAGCACTGGAACCTCACACACTGCCATTACAATGACATTACACTGACACACACTGAAACATTTCCAGATCCTGGAGGTCATATCGCAGACAGTTTGTGTGACACTGTTCCATTTTAGAACATTAAGTTGTTTGTGAGGGAGACAAAGAGACAGCGATGCATGGGTTGGTGGTTTGTTTTACATGTGATGCTCCATGTTATGGTGTGAAACGCAGCAGACAAATAAAGTCTGATGAATTGATTGAATTGAACATTCACGTTACAGTTGCTGAAACAAGTCTGTTTCTACTTTCTATCAGTTCAAATAAAATGGTGTAAGGTTCCGTTGTTAATGCTTCTCAGGCACAGAAAGGGATTTCTAGAGATTTCTGCATCATAGGATGGAAACCACCACACGGTGGTGCATTGCATGGCAAGTAGGTCCCTGGTCGATTCCTGGACTGGGATCTTTCTATGTGTAGTTTGTATCCTCTCCCTCTGTCTGCGTGTCTTCTCTCCGGGTACTCCGGCTTCCTCCCACCTCCAAAAGCATGTTGAGGTGAATTGGTCACTCTAAATTGGAGTGAACGTTTGTGTGAATGGTTGTTGTTCTCCCATTGGCAGCTGGGATTGGCTCCAACACAACCGGGACCCATGATGAACGAATAAACGAATGAACGAACGAATGAATGAATGAATGAATGAATGAATGAATGAATGAATGAATGAACGAACGAATGAACGAATGAACGAATGAATAAAAAAAAAACAGACAAAGCACAGGTTTTCAACATCCGGTCTGGACTGTTCACGTTACATTATAGGGTTCCTTAAATGTGATGGAAGCCTTTGCCATTTTCCCCAGAGTGGGCAATTCCTGACCCCCACAGTGTACCGCCCCACAATTAGACTCATCATCACAAACAAAAGCAGCGCACAGGCCCCTCACGCTCTCAGCTGAAGTGTCTTCTCCAGCTGCCGGCTCAGATAGAAATAGTCGGTGAAGTGCTGGGGGATGCGGCGCACACGGCTGCTTTTCTACGCTCGCAATGAGCACAAGACAAGTGGCTGGTGCAATATGTAACATACAGAGCTGAACCACAACACATATTTACTTTGGTTCCAGGCGAGGCACGTTGTGAGAACAAATCTTCAGCTCTGCTTATACTGGGGGAACTTTTCAAGGGTTACATCATCTGAAGAAACCAGTGGTTCCATGAACACATCTAGGATCCACAGCTATAACAGATGAAACGTGACGAGACAGGACAAGGAACGCATTAACTACATCGACAGGTCACTGGGTCTAAACACACTCATTTGTAGAAAAACATCATTACTTTGGTCAAAATACAGCCAATTCCATGACCTGATTTTGGACTGTTTTCTCTGTCAGGGATGGTTGTTGTATGGTACCCTGCAGCCTCAGTGCCAAAAACAGAAGGCTCGTACCATATGAAGATTTTTTTGCCTTGAGCTGAAAACATTACGCAACACCCTCATAAACACAGTCTGTCAGAGGAAGGAGGCAGGAGAATAAAGACAGAGAAAATCACCAATCAGAGCATTTAGCAAATAAATGTGGTGCCATCTGCCACGCAGAGCCGAGGAAGTCACCCTACGTTGAGCTGCAAGACAACCAGGAAAAGACATTTGGATTCTTTTCATTTAGTTTCCCTCAAAATGCACTGGAGAGTAAAAGAGACACTGGTGTCCATACAAGCTCACATCTGCTATTGTGAGCTGCACTGATCCAGCAGATTTCATGTTTAGCATGGCGAAGCCGCCGCGGGTCGCAGATAAAACTGGGATGCCACCGGGGGGGTCTGTATCACATCCCATCTTCGTTCTCACCTTGGTTATTTTTGATGGTGAAATTGGGGTTGTTGAGCATCTCCGGGACGAGTCGATATTCAAAGTAGTGTCCCTGAGTGGGGTCGTCTTTGTCCACGGCGCTGACCGTCTGAATCACCTGGGTTGGAAACAGACAAGGAGGCGGCCGAGTCATTACTGGGTTTGTGTCAGCGCCTCATTGGAACGCCGACGGAACGTACGACCTGCTCGCCGGTGCCGGTCGAGACTGTTATCAGTGAGGTTCTGTCTAGTCTGGCACCCTTTGAGACTCCTGGCTCGATCTGTGAACGTGTCGTCACGGGTCTTATCGCGCTGCATGTCTTTATGATTGATTAGAAATTAGAATCAGGCCTCACGGGGCAGTTCTTCAGTTCTCTTTCTCCTCCTTTCAGTAAAGCTCCCTATTGTATGTGTAGATGCTCTGAATCAGGTCGATTGATGAGAACGCTAAGTGCTCGTCCAGGATTTTTGGCAGGGGGGGAAGCATTGTGCCATCTGGAGGAGGACATGAAAGACACCCTTGAGTTATGATCCACTGTGATCAATCCTGACTGGTCTCATCTCCCCCTCTGCTGCATGCACGCTGTGTCAGGGGAGGACTGTTGCGGGGGAGAAGGCCGTCCTCCCACCTTTGTAGTTTCCCAGTGAAATAATTAGGCTATAATTCACTGTGGACAATCTTTACAGCGGAGGAGAGAAAAGGAGAGTGATACATCACGGCTTTGATGGCTTTTCTTACCTGCCCAGGTTTTCCATTTTCACACAGAAAGGCCTCATATTCGCTGGCAAACTCGGGGGCATTATCGTTTATGTCCATGACTCTAATAGCCACAACCGCTCTCGATATCTGGCTGTGGTTTCCTAATATGAGACAACAAGGCACAGACATTAGAAAACCACCTGCAAAATACAAAACAAGGCTGGTTACACATGAAGTCCCAGGTAAATGATGTGACCTAGTTTTAATTTCCTTTATTTTTCATCTTTATGCATCATACATTTCCCGAGATTTTGGGACGACAGGCAGCAAGTCACATCCGTCTATGTTCCAGTGGGAATCAGTGATGCAAAACTGGATTTGAAGCAACAGGGGTGTATGTGTGTGTGTGTCTGTGTGTGTGTGTGAATCCCATCCCATCCCAAGTGCTCTTTGAAAATCCACTGTCACTGACATGTTTAAAACATGAGGGTTAAAAAATGCATATTAATGAGCAAGTGAAGTAGACAAAAGACAATAAAAGGCAGTTTAATTAGATAAGATTTTGATAGGAATTATTCATCAGTGGTAATTGACAGTCCCTTTCTGGAGTCCCTGGGAACAGTTATATTTATTAATCAGTGACGCAAAGGCCAAGTTAGAAATCAATTATGTATTAATGGAGGGGTCCCGAAAGGCTGATGTCACTAATGCCAATGATACGACGTTTGCACCTTCTAAGAGGAAAACAACACATTTTTGTAATACCTGTGAGTTTGTCTCCAGACTCATTTAAAACAAAGATAATGTCTTTTTTTTCAGTCACTAGCATTCAAGTGGGTAATTCAGGATAAAGTAGTGCAGGTATAGAAGACTTGCCCTCTGCCGTGATCATTTCAGGAGGTCATTTTGGGAGGAAGCTGCTTCATTCTTACTTCAATAAAAACAAAAGCAATAAAAGAGCTCAAGGACTTAATTCTTATTCAGTATTCTAACGCAAACACCTGCACTGCTCCTCCTGTTCTATAAAAGCATACCCCCACCACCACCCCTTCCACTCACACACAGGAAATACAATCTGATTAGTCAGATGTCAACTGGGGCAAAGCGACAGAACCTGCTTCGTTTTGGGTGGCAAACGCCATCAGGATAGAAGTGGGAACACGTCTATTCCTCTTCACGCCTGAAAAGACACCAGAACAGCAGAACTGCCCGATTTACTTTGGCGTATTCCTATTAGGTGTTCTCAGAGATTCCACTATCTTGAGCCACAGTTACTTTGCCAAGAGGCATGAAAATGCGCTTCAAATAGAGGACATGACAAGACAACCGGCTTATCAAATGAGACAATTCCTTCGATGCTGCGGGGATTTGTCTCTACTGCACAGCCAAAACATTCTACAGCAAGGGGGGTTTTATTTATTCTGACAATTAATGTGTTTCCTTTGATTAAGGAAAGAGATGGAGAAAGAGGAGGAGACCGACACGAGGAGAAAGAGAGAGAGGAGGAGAAGAAAGTTACAAGCAGTGAACATTTTGACTCCAATAGCTCTGAGGGGTACATTAAGCTTTATCACAACATATAGCCCCCCTGAAACAATCTGTATGCAAATGAAGCCTTCCATACGGGTTGAGCTGTTTGTGGCTCTGCCGGCAAGATTTTCGATGCACTCGGTGCGTCAGTTTTGTGGCACACAGATGTTTCTTAATCTGTAATGGATGCAGTTCGCTCTCGACATGACTTTACAACTTTATCTCAACGTGTCTTGACTTCTTCATGTTGTTGCACTTGCACAAATTGACTAGTGAGCTGTTTGAATTCAATCAAGACTCAGCAAATGAATGTATTTAATGCCTCCATGGGCTGGAATACTGCTTGTTTGCAACGGGAAGTGCTGTGTTACACAGATGCATGTGAAGCAGCTGGGCCATCCCTTTCCCTCTCAGATGTTTGTGCATACCTGCAGCTTTTAAAGCTTCGCACAAAGACACTTACTGACTTCTGTGGCAGTCACTGTGATGTTGTGCCACATGTCCGTCTCTCGGTCCAGCGGTTTGGCCAATGTGATCTTCCCGTCATCCACATTGATGTTGAACTGCCTCTCCAGGTCCGTGTGCCGGTCAATGAAGTACCTGCAAAGACGAGCGTTTGGAGGAGGTTGTACCACTGGTGAATCTCTGCAATCCTTTAGGTGCTGTGGCTAATGGGCCCTGAACTATCACGAGAAGCCTTTAGCACATTAAAGCAGTGGGAAATCCATAATTATCATCGGAGGAATAATTACAGCCTTCACAAGCAGCAGGGGGCATTAAACCGTAATAAGGTCCAGCCCCCTCCCCAATCACTGCAATGCAAAAAAGTCCATTTGTGCATGTTATGTCAGAAGAAGAAATGCGGTGTTAGCCCAGTTTGTGATCTGTCAACACTCAGTGCCCTCCAAAGGCTTTGCATTAATGGGGTAGAACAGCAGTGAGTCACAAACAAGCTCCAACACAGGGGGGAGATAATGGATGTCGCAGAGAACCAAAGATCTACGTGACCTCGTCTGACACCGCACCCCTCACATCATGGCTTTGAGGGAGCAACTTCAAATAGCACTCAGCAAGCTAACGGTTGACCAGTCATACTTCAAAACAACATGGGACAACAATTGGCAACAAGACAGAAAGTTGCGACGTCGCTCACATTACATGTGTCGGTGTCTGTAAGGTGTTTGTGTGTGACGTGTGTGTGTGAACGACGTGTCTGTTGTTCCACTGCCACCAGATGACTAGACAAATAATTTACCTTGACCTTTAAACAAACAAACTCATAAGGCCCGATTTGGCACCAGTTTGAGATGTAGCAAAGCAATCATCTCATTATAGAAATAAACTGTAACGGATACAGAGGAAAAGGTGGGAGTTGTATGTGTGACCTTGGGCTTTTCGTTTGATGTTCGGCTTGACGTTCATGTCGGTGTGTTTACACTGTAAACAGTGACGATGAGTCAAAACGTCAATGGATTTATTTTAATCCTCTGGTAATTGTGGTAATGTTCAGCATGGGTTTAACACAATACTGTTGTTTTGAGGCCCAACGTGATATGAAGCTGTTAGCTGATCAGCAGCCATAACCATTGTTTCCACCTTCATTTCCTGATACTACACTCTTAAAATGTAGATAGAAAAACACCAAACTCACATTAATAACACATACAAGTGAATATGGCCCCTTAATGCTTTTAAATGTGAAACGTGTGTCATGACATTTTTTAGGAGGCCCACTCAAACCCGACTACAAAAGATCCTGGTTCATTCACATTTCTTGGACCATAATGTGTGACTGTCAAAAGGACTCAGTGACACACATGAACATATGATAGTGTCCACAGTTGCAGAACAAACTGTCCCTGTGTCTCTCACATCCTCTTGAACCATCACTCCCTGCTTTCTTCCCCCAAACTTCTCTTGGCTATTCCTACTTCAATGCTCCTGTCCAATTCCCCCAACCCACCACAGACACCCCCCTGACTGGCATTCCCTCCTCCTTCCCTCGCTCCCTTCCATCCTAACCCTGAACTGTGAAATGACTCATCCCTATCAGTTAGACCTATTGGCAGGAACTCTGCAAGTCCTTGTCATAGAGAAAAGGGAAAGATGGAGAGACTCAAAAAAGAAAGAAAAAACACTTCATATGAAGGAGGGATGTGCTCATACAGGAATGAAATGAAATAAATAAACCACTGGCCCAGATTCCAATTGTTGAGGAGATGTACCGAGCCATGACATTTCCATTTTTGAGATGAAATGGTGTAAAATCCTCCAGACGCCAGCCTGGGAGAGGTCCATAAGGACTCCACACCCCACCCCACCCCCTCACTGATTCTCTCTCTGGCCCTGCAGACGCAGAGCACTTTCAAGACAGGCAGACAGCAGCAAACCACCTGGGAGCAGGCTCTCTCCTGCAGACTGAGTGGATCGCAGTCAAACTCTGACAGCCTCATGTGGAAGCGAGGAGACAGACCCTAAAATGTTCTGCCACCTGTCACTCAAACTGACAGCACGATGTGACAAGAATTAAAAGCAAATAAAAAAAATGATATCCAGCATTATATGTGCACATTTCCCCGAGCGTGATGGGAACACGTGTGTCTTGCTGATGTCATTGGACTGACCTCAGTCAAACACATCCATCCTAACGTAAAGAGATGTTTTTCAGCGGTGAAGTGTTCTTGTACATGACAGGCATCCAGATGTTTAGACAGTTCACGCATCAACAGTCATTTTAATCATGGTGCATCGGTATCCTGACTGTGAATAAAACAACAGCAGGATTCCGTTGTTTTCCCGTTCAGACGGCGTCGAGCATTTGGCCCGGATCACCTGCCAATCAAACAGGGTGGCTGAGGAATCTTCTCTGGAATTCTTTGAGTTTCACTCTGTCCTGATCTGGCGCCTCTGTGGCTATCACGGCCCACACATATTTCTACTCCATCACATTGTGTGTGTCAGCTGCAACTGAGCCGCAGACACTGGACGACACATTAAAGGGCATAAAAGCTGAACTGCATCAGGGACCTGTGAATGACACATACATTTAGTGAACTGGCTTAATTGTAACACAACGTGTCTCTCACAGGTCATTACATCTAACTGTGTTGCTATGTTTGAGAGAAGAGTACTGCACTACTTGTGACATAAAAATTAAAAAAAAATCCAGAAAAACCGAAAGCCTGAAAAGGTAAACACGTTTGTGTTTCCCTAGAATTAAAATGACAAACAAGATACAGATGAAGATAGAAATGTATTTGCAACATAATAAAAAGTGTCGTGAAATTGTCTGAGCTGACGTGAGACAGCCTTGATGAGATGTCACATCGCTTCTTATTTGCTATCAGTCAGGTAGAAACGACGGCGCACCAGCTCCCGAGAGAAGCAGTTCTTCATGGAGTGCTCCTAAAATGCTGCTGTTTCGATGCATCAACTACATCTCGGGGCTTGTTTGTCTCCTGGGTGCGGTGGACACAGCAGCCCACCAGAGCACTCGGCCCCGAGTGGTTTGGACTCACACTGGTTTGGTGTAATCCAACCGGGGGGGCTTGAGAGGGCTGGTGAAATCAGAGGTCTACTCAACAGCTTGTTCAGACGGTGGTCGGATGATTACAGCTGCCACTCTGCTAGCTGTGTGTCATTTTGATAAAAGAAAAAAAAAGTTGTCAAAAAGGAGAAGAAAGAAGGCACGGGGGAGGAGAGTAAGTTTCATTAACATAATAATATAATATATATTAATATGGAGACCAACACTAGGCAATATTTTTATTCAACATTAATTGCGTATTTCCAGTTTAATGGGTTTTTCCACAAGTCTGGTGGGTGACGACGACCTGTAACCTCCTTTGACACCAGGAGGCTGACAAGAAGAAATAACAGGCAAGATTCAAAGCAACCCATAGGTCGACCATAAGTGAACGAGACTAATGATCGGTCAGCCAGACGATGTTGTCCACAGCCTCACTCAGGGGGTTCAGTAGTAAACGTTATACTGTGTCATTAAAGTAGAAAAGCAAGACCTAAGCAGGACCTGAGAGATGAGTGTTCAATACCGATTGTAGTCATGAGGTTGGAATGTGTCCAGACGGTGAGAGGACACTGGACACAATGCTGCATCTCACACCAACGTGAATGGGGGCCTGGACGTGTCAGATAAGGCTGTAATGTGCCAGCGCATCAGCTGAGCTCAGGGTACTGGGGGAGAACATTCAGAAATAAATGTATTCATGTCATCTGTTGTCTAAAAATAACTTTCAAATATTTGACGACTTCTTGATCATATTATAACAAGTAGGTGAGGGAGCTCTGTAAAATATGGCATGACTTACTCCACGTCCAGATAGGTTTGACATTTTGTCCATATTATCAGTTTTTGGAATGCATCACTGAAGCAACAGTCATACAGCATGCACACACACACACACACACACACACACACACACACACACACACACACACACACACACACTTGTATATACGAGAGTTGGAATCTTGTTATGAAATGTTTCAAATTCCAAATTCCAGAACAACACAACACAAACCCTGTTCTTCAGACGTGGTCTCTGTAATACATCATGGTCATCTCGAAGACTCACCAGAGGTTGAGATGGTGTACACAGAGTACAAAGAAAATTACATATGCAGGTAAAAAGCCCTCTGTTTTGACAAAGAGCAAACAGGTGAGAAAGTGTTCGTGTAATCGTTGAGCAACTCTTTTCCCTGATGATCAGTGGCTTTACAAGAGTTGGCAGATTAATGCAGAATTCTATTAAAATATATAATTTGTCTTGGAGAAGAAAATGTAAAACATTAATCAGGATTTATAAAAATTCCAGTGGCTCTAGAGAACTATTCTGAAAGTCACGCAAAAACCCCTCAAGCAACAATTCACTGTGAAAACAAAGAAAAATAGATGGCGACAGCAAAATCACCGCGCTAAAGGTGCTGCTCCGCTTTCAGTCGGTGCGCTTTGACCCCTACGGAGCCTGCGTCGCATAAGTTCCGCCGGGGTGTATTTTGGTCCTGAAGTGAATGACCTCAGGAAGGACAGACAGACTGGTAATAAAAGAGAAAGCCCCCGCGGCTGGCAACAACGGGACAACTGTCCATGTCCACTGAATGTGTTCAGATTATCATCAGTGTGACAGAAATGATCCTCCGGCGTTTGACACTTTCATTTATGTCTTCTGCTGGAACATCGCTTTCAAATCAATATACACACGTCAACGCATTATACTTTGGATGATGTCACATACTAAACCGAAAAAAAAACACTTTTACTGGATACAGCTTCACTTGGATCCACCGTATTTGCTTCACTGGCATTTTGTGGGAAAGCGATCATATTTATCACTGAAGTGCTTGTAAACAAAGGTAAGAACATAATGGTTATTTAATAACTTTGTCGCTATCAATCAGACAAGCCATGGAATGAATATATATATATATATATGAAATCATTGTGCATGAAAATGTAATTTCATCAGGGGAGAAGCATCGTATGACTACATGACTCCATTGCTTCTGGCAATCTCATCACTGCACATGAAGATGACACCAGCAAAAGAAGAAAATAAAATAGATATCAGATGTAAAAAACCATCCGTCCACTATAGCTTTCAGCCATTCCATGAGCCCCTGTCTGCCCTCTGCTCGCCGCGCAATTACACTCAACCTGTTGCGTGTTGTCCCAGGAATGCGGTCAGCATGTCACTAGAGAATTAATGAAATACTAAGATGGAGCCAGAGAAATTGCCTGTATAACCTATCGTCAAGGTGCCCTTTCCAAGAAATAAGTCACACAAGGAGGAGAATGCAGCAGGGCTGGTCAAATGCTGACGAGAAAAGAAAAAGTTGCGCTGCCTTCAAGTCTGAAATTAGCACAGACTTCTCTGTTTCTGTGTTACACTTTTTGTTACAGTATCTCATGAAAGGTTGGGAAGATTGATTGGATACTCTAGTCTAACCATCACTTGTCTGCCTGACACCAAAGCTCATTGGTTAAGTTCACCACCACCGTTTCCAGAGAACCATTCAGCGCTAGTGTTATCTGACGTGGACATTACCGTCCTCATATGAAGGGGTATCGGCTACCACTCTCTTACCTGACAAGGCTCCCAGTAGTGTCTGGGTCTCTGGCAGACACTGTCCCTATCACCGTGTTGATGGGGGCGTTTTCATCAACCTCCAGTAGGTACATGGGTTTGGAGAAGACGGGCGGCTCATCAGAGTCTTCCACCACGATCTTCACCGTGGCGGTATCTTTGAAGGGCCCGCTGCTGCTGGGCTCTGAGCGGATGTTGGTTGCTTCAACTTTCAGAGTGTAGGCTCTCTTGCTCTCAAAGTCTAAAGGCTGTGGAGGGATGTAGAGGGAGGAAGAATTAAACTGGGTAAACACTCCTTCGTTAAACAAAGACATTCAGCTACTTCTCTGCTCAGTCAAACAATCCTATGTTTGGAAGTAGATTACATATTCAATATTGCATGGTTTTAAGATAAATGTACTTCAGTCAATACATTTCAACAGATATTGTACCTTAAGAACATTGTTCACATTTATCTCACACTAACAGTAGTTAAAGCAGTGAAAGGGAACTGACTGGGAATTGAATAGTGAAGAGGAAGAGAATAATTTCTGTTGGACAACCTCACAAACTCACCATTATTGCGAACGCATAGCGGGGACGCAAACTAAGCTATCACTCCAACCTAGTATTTATTTGGAATTTAGAATTTAGGTCCAACTCATTGTTTATGATCAAAGAAAATAAATGAGCCCAGACCTAAATATACGCAAGCATAGAATTCATATTTTAAATCAGTCTTCCAGGGTGATTGTCAGAGTTCACAAAGCCAAAAAACAGACAACAGACAAAAAACCCGTGTCCAGCAAACCCATATCACAAAAGGAGCTGAATGTCCCTGCTAATGTTCTTGCACTGACAGCAACACTGTCATTAGCTGTTTTTTGGAGTTTTGTTTTTTTTTTTGCTGCAATCACAACCAGTTCACAGAAAAAACACTGTCGGCTTACAAAGCTATACATTTAGTCCGTGACTGACATGCTGCTTTCAAGTGCTACAGCCTACAGTGTTTCCTTTACAGATGGCTCATCATTAATATTTAACAGAGACTAGAGTCATAGTTTTACTCTCCTGGCATCTCCGAGGACACACCAGACTGTCACAATTTCATTCTGAATCACCTCCGGCCGCTCTCACACTAGTAGAATAATGGGATCAAGTCACTTCCATGCTCCATAACCAGGATTTATAGGGAAATCAAAACTGGGCCCTGCCGCTTTAGGGGATACGTGCTGGCTAGGGCCGAGAGCAGGACGAAGAAGAGCGAGGTGTACAAAAGGAGAAATGTATTTGGTTGAAGAAAGAGGAAGTCTTTCTGTCCCTGGGGTCAAACTGGGCCAAAGCTGAGTGTTCCAGGGCTGGAGGGATAGGACACATGAGAAGCACATGAAGATGGAGGAGGCGACACGAAGCTTTACCTTCCACCCTCCTGGCAGCTGTACAGCTGTGGAAGCCCCTGAAGCCTCGCCAAGCTGCATGGTCTGAGAAGCTATTTGGAGCACTTTCATTATTAACCTCCTCTTCGATTCTCCCCTCCTCCTCACTCCTGACACCCATTCTTTCCTTCATTCTCTCTGATCCCCCCCATCTGTACTGTGCTGAGAGAGTATAGAGTGGGCTGGACCTCGAGCCAGTGGATAACACTTTAATTCAAAGGCAGACTAAAAGCCGGTATGAGGAGGCTCGACAATCGGAAGGATGAAACAGACGGGAGAAAGGTGCAAATTTTGGACTTTGGGATTTTTCACCATTTTCTTGACATTTTATTGGGGAAACAACTAATCAGTCCATTTGACAAGTTGATCAAGGACGGAAAATTACTATTTTCAGGTTCCTCTGTACCTGTGTCGGTTTTACTGTACTGGTCTGCTGTATAATAACACAAAATGAAAAATCTCTAGAAAACATATACTACACAAAGTACTGTGCAGTGAATGCATGGACTCACAGAGTAGTTGTGACACTCTTACAAGAGTGTTTCTGGATTGATCTCATTTGAGAGAAAGAAAAAAGTCCATATTTGTTTGCAGTGTCCCATCAGAGCAGGGAGCAACAAGGGGGGCTTTCAATGTTTAATGCATATTTAATTACAGAAAATCCACTTAAATTGTTTAAGGAGAGCATGATGGTAAACAGCTTATTTAATTAGATGAGTTTTAGTGTTTGATTAAAATAACTTAATTTCAATTAAAAATAAGGGGAAAAAAACACAGATGCAGCTGCACTTTTTAACACGCAATAAAATCCCTCACACGGAATCAGAATACAAGATATAATTTGACCAGTTGAAATTATTAATTCAATAAGCAGATTTTACTTTGGGTAAATAATCCAGGGAGACACTTTGGTTGGAATTGATATTCATGGAGTAACTGCTGTGAAGCTACTTGCTTGATTATTAAGAAATTTATGAGTGCTCAAAGAAAGAGAGAAACTCCAGAGGAACACGCTTTAACAAAACTACCTCCACAACAGTAAAAATGGCTCATTGTTTGCCACCACCTGTCCTTTGTGTCTCTCCACAAAGAGCCATAGTCACATCACTATGTACACACAGGACATTTACACACTTCAAAGTTCAGCTTTGGCTGCAGGGGTGAAAGCTCAGCATCCGTCTTACATCCCCCAATAGGCCTGGGGGCTGGCAGATAAAAAGCTTAAAACCCAAAGGCAAAGAATTTCTCCTCCATTTAGATCAATATACTTTAACCTTGCCACAAAGGATGTTTCATAATTTGAATTCTGTGTCAGATGGCACAGGGACAGGATGTGCTATTTCTTCTGTCAGGCCGGTTCCACTGGTGAAGAGATAAAGACAAAGGAACAACAGCCTCTTTAACTCGTTTTGGCATCTGGAGGTCGTTTAATTCACATTTAAAAAACTTAGGTATTTATTTTGGATGAGATTTCCCCAGAAAACAAACACACACACACCCCCACACACACACCATTATGATTTTGCATGTATCATCTATGTCAACCATCTAAAAATATTAGTGAGAAACTGAGAAAATCAACATATTGTCATAGTGTCTTCTTCGCTTGTCGCAGTTCGGCAGGTCAGTAAAGTTCGGTTCAGAGCTTGCGCAATTCAGACTTACGCTAGTCGGGATGAGTTTTATTTTCATTTGTCACAGAAGCAGAGGGGTGCTGAGCACTGGATAAAGCCAGGGCTGTGTGCAACCACTGTCACACCGTTAGCTAATGCTAGCCTCCACGCAGAACATTTATACAACATTTATCTAGAGCGGGAGATATGAAAAGCCCCTATGAGATCACTACAAATGATCTGGAGCGCTGTGACAGAATGAAAACTGAAGGACAACAGTACTATTAATGCTAACAACACTGAACTGATTACACACCTGCTGGTTCCATTCGTACTCTGTAGGACTACATGACATGTGCTTGAAAATAAAAGAAAAAAAACAATATTTATCAAACCGATCCCGAGCCATGGAGTTTGTGAACCATTCCACCTCTAATTCTGACACAACCATACTCATCCATATCAGACACGGCGACATAGCCGATATGTGTCCAATCAGGGACGACAGTGGAATATAATGATGCCCACTGATGTGGATGAACTCTAAATGTCTGGAGAATGAAGTTGTTTCTTTAGTAGAACCTCCTCTAATGGTGTGAATTTCTCTTGGGAGATAAATAAAGTATCTATCTATCTATCTAGAGGACAAAGGAAGTCAGGGTCAGGGAGGTGCAGATGTCCTGAAACTAAGACTTTAGTTTAAGAGACTAAGACTAAGACAAACACATGCGACATTTGTTCTGTGAACAGATTTTACAAGCGTGTATAGTTTGTCCTCCTGCAGTGGGTGTTTCTTGAGTCCCAGCAGAATGTATTAGTTCTCGCACATTCCATCTCCAGCAGTTCACACTGGCAAAGTCACACTACTTGTCCTTGAGGTAATGTCATCCTACATCAGGCTTGACACGTGAGTGATGTATAGCTTTCCTCTGGTGACATTGAGCCAACTTCTACTGAAGATTTAGGTGCGCCCGTCTATGAATCATGTGCACGATTCGGTATATGTAAACACGTTCAAACAAGCAAGGCACCAATAGACGTACAATATGGAATACATACATATGTAATGAGCTGCTATCTGTGAAGCGACGTGCTCACATCTCTGGCTGATTTTCCACAGATACCCCTGAGTTACAGCTGGGTCGGCTCTCAGGTCACAGCATTATTAAAAAAGTCACAGTTTTTCAAATGTAAATTTCACACGTTTCAGTGTTGAAAAAAATACGTGTCTACAGGCAAGCAAAGATATTGTTAAGCTTTGATCCTGCATGGAGGAAATATTCATACTTGTACTGCATATCTAGAAATGTATTACATTGCGTGAAATTGTGAGAAAAGAAATCCTGGATACTTATTTTATCATCAGCGAAATGTGCGTCTTTGCCACTGCCCTACTTTAGAAATGATCTGATGAACACAAAGCGGTCGAGCAAAGCACTGTGGCAATCACTAACATCTAATTGTACCAGGACAAAATGCGTTTGCCTCAGGTTTATAGACACAGGCTCACTGACAGGAGTGTAACTGGCCCGTTTACTTCCTGACACCTGAGAACATGGTTAATTAATCATCTCCTAAACACCTCCAGGGCTCTCTTGAACAAGGTATTTGACCAGCAGGTATTTGCATCTACATCTGAGGGCTTCTCACCCAAACAACTGAATGGTTGCGACCCTCTGCGTATCATACAGATCTACAAGGAGCCCTGTTGCATCTGTCTGAGACGGTGTCTTTTAACTCTAATGAGCCTTCGAGCAATTATCAGGTGTTCAGAATTCCAGCTGCTGTGGAGCCTAACAGTCACTTATTTCTGTATAGGGATGGGCGGACTGACACTGGGAGGTTGATACTTCAGTGAAATCTCACAATACATACAAGTTACTCATTTGTGTCAGTTCTTCAAAAAAAAAATCAATATGAATATTAGTTGTGAAAAACAGCGGCTGCTGCATCACTTAAGTAAAGATTTTAACTACAGTACTTCTCTATAAAGTCTGTATCTAAACAGCCCGGACACAAACTGCAGTGTCACATGACCAATGATTACATTAGGAGTGAGCTCGACCTATGTGTTTATATATTGTTTCCTCATTTATATTCATAAGGTTAAAATGTATCATTCTGAAATATCAAGAAACATGTTTAATTAGGCGTTCATCTCTGTCATTCAGGGATGACATTTCTAAAATGTCCAGATTCCCAAGGGGAATCTGGCATGTTTTAACACTTCAGGAAGCATGGCACGAGTACATCACACGTAACTTAATTCAAACTGTTTCCATCATGTTTCAAACATTTTTTCAGATGAGCCAAACCTCAGTTGCAGTGGATATTTAATCTATGCGATTCTGGGCATTTTAGCTTGAATTTTTGTATTTCCATCATCATTTCCAATGTGATACTTCTTGGATACACATGTGAAAAGGCTGATGGAAACATGTCTGTTGTCACACTGAGGACAGTGGACAACGATAACGGACTGATATAAAGTGTACATTCTGAGTTGAGTACCTGTCGTGCAGTGTGAAGTTGTTTTAGTGTTTCTTTTTAATCCAAGTAAGAGCTGTTTGATTAATTCAACCCTGCTAACATGCAAGTGTTTGTACAGTTAACCGTCAGTGATGCGGTTAAATCAGCACAACGTAGCCACAGGCAGACTGTTGTTATCTGACCAGCTGTAGATGTCATGTGACCAGAGCGGTGTGAGGGGAGACATGTTCTTCCACCAAGCTTCTGTAAAAAGTATGACCACTGGCATAATGGTCAGAAGTATTTAATTGTGATGGTGAATGTGAACATGCTTGTAATCCAGCTATACGAGAACAGCTGCTACAAGAGAAACCGTCTTTCTGTGTGCACACTCGTGCTCATGACCGTTTTCTCCTTTGGGGCTTTTTCAAAGCACTGTTCACTCTTAAGGTTTTGCAAATGAGCTTCAACAGCATGCTCACCTTTATTATACTACACCCTGAAAAACAAAACCCTCGCTGTTTTATTTTTATTTCTGTTTCATCTCAGTTATTAAATAAGTACTGTGTGTTATCGATCCTTCGTCTTTGTGGTTTGAAATTGATTCATGTTTAACAGTGATGTGATGAGGATAATGTGTATTGAAATTCAGGATGTGAAGGGAGGAGGAGGAGGAGGAGGAGGAGGAAGAGGCGTTAGGTCAGATCATTAAAAGTAGTGAAAAAGAATTGGAAAAATTTGGAATTATGACAAATAAGCTGCTTCTATTTCCTGCTGATGTCGATGATCTAGACGTCAATTGTATTTTTTTTGCGGGGCGGGGGCAGGGAAGGTCGCTGTGGGACGGTCTGTTGCAGCTTGTCCATCGCTATCAGCCATGGAGGTGGAAGCAGTTCCAGACTGTTAAATGTCTAAAAGTTCAGGCAGCTCACACTCAAACAGTGTGTCCCAGTAGTTTGGAGAGGACGAGTGTCGATCTAGGCATCGGAGACAAGCGCTATCTGAAAGAACACCGACTGTCGACCGGTGAGAGTCAGTAGAGCTCACGGTGTGCGTCACCACAGCACAGCTCAACCGACGAATCGACTGACTGCTGGGATGAATTCAGATGAATTCAGATGAGTGGTTGTCATCTGGATCAACCAGGAGCAGCAGAGACCCGTCCACAGACGCTCCAGAAACACAATACTCTGTGGGTCTTACAAGACAGGTCAAAATGCTCTGACTCGGCTGGCTGTGTGGGGCTCTCTGCTCCTAACACGGCTGCCAGTGAAGGACTTGAAGGAGATTTCAGGTCTCACCTTTTTCAGTCGCAGGATCCCCTCCTGAGTCTGTGTGTCCGTGACGACCTCAAACATGCCTTGGTCGTCCCCTTCGACGACGTTGTAGGTAGACTTGGCATTCTCGCCGATGTCTCTATCATTGGCCTTCACCTTGCCGCCCATTTTCCCAGTCGGCAGGTCCTCAGGAATCACAAACTCATAAAGGCCTGAAGGAGAAGAGATGTAGCATTTTTGGTATGAATGGCAGTGAAATATTTGTAAAAAAACAACATTCTTCTTTCCAGCAGATTAGTTTTATTACTTTAGTTCTCTTACTTTTAGAGAACTTTGGTGGGTTGTCGTTGATGTCTGTCAATGTGACGGTGACTGTTGTCGTCCCTGACAAGCCGCCCATGTGACCTCCCATGTCCTTTGCCTGAATGACGACCAGGTACTCCTCTCTCATCTCCCGATCCATCCCATGGAGCGCAATTTTTATGGTTGCTGGAGGAGGAAAAAAAAATAAGAGACAATAATGTATAATTTAACTACTTCAACTTCAGTGGTGTGGTATGATGTGAGTATGTACAGGAAACACTTAACCTTTACACGCACCTCCTTTGACAGTCTGTAACACACATTATTGTAGATCACGATTTAAGAGGACAAGGAGTCCATTCCCCACAGGTGTATTTTCTGGAACAGAGTCCGTGTGAGTGTGCAGCCTCACTGCTGAAGATCAGCTGTTTGTTTTGCGATGTGCTTTTCTGCCGACCGCAGTCATCTGCATTCTGATTGAGTGTGAATTATGCTGTCTGTCTTGTATAATCTTGAATATTGTATGCACAATGGACCTTATTGACTCTGCCACAGCTCTGAATATAAAAAGGGCTCAGCGTAGGCATGTAGGGATAATCCACTCAGGAAACAGAGGCCCGCAGGATCATTAAATGAATATTAAACCCCTCATAAATGGCAGGCTTTGGCATGACACCCCGCCCTGGTCCTGAGCTGTTCAGACACAAACACACGAAGGTTGAGGAGGATGCTTGTGGCTGTTCATGTGTTGCAGGCTTCTCTGATTAACTGTAGACTGTTGAAACAGAACAAAAAAAATAACCAAAACAAAGAAACAAAAAAACGCAGGACTGAAGTTGATATGGACATATCAGTGGATGACAAACTCACCAGGCAAGGTGGTGAGTTATAATTCCTTCATTCCTGCTTTTGATATTCCTGTCGGAAGTTCAGTGAATCAAGGTTACAGGCTATTCTCTTGTTAGAGAACACTTTTACAGCACAGCTAAATGAAGAGTAGCATCCATCTAGTTATTTGTTTTTTAGAAATGTTAGTGGCCCTTGGCAAACGTATACAATGTATAAAAGACAAAATATACACACACAAGAACTAATATCCTAACTCATTGTCTTTTCTTCACGGTCAAAATATCTTATTTAGCATAGAACGTCTGAGCAAATATCAAATATAAGATGTGTGCAATTAGTTAAAGTGCACAGTAAGACACAAAGAAGTAGGTTGGAAGAACAATTTGCAGATTTCATGTGAGCCTTGTGAATATTTTGCAGGGCTGAAGGAAAAAAGGAAAACTATGAATATGCCTTCAGTTCAAATACTGTTGAGGTCATGATGACTCATTAAAATGGACTTTTATAAGTATTATATTAAAACTATTTAAGAGGTCTTTTCTTTCTTTGCCTAAGACAGCCGGAGGAATTCTTTTCAAAGACTATTGAATAGTGTTTCTTAAAAAAAAAAAAAAAAAAAAAGCTGAAACGCTGTATGCTTAATAATTCAGTAAGTGTGTATTAAAGGAGGTCTGTTATGTGTCGTACAATGAATGAATACGAAAATAAAATGAGTCGCTCACACAAACTTCATCCGTCCTGCTACAAGCATCACTCTCATCTCCGTTGATCATCGTTAATTATTCAAATTAATTCGTAATAACCGAAACGGGAGGACAGACAAACACTCATTTCCATACTTATTTGCCTCCACTTTTTCCACCTACCGTTAACCAAGTGGTGAATTGGGGCAGGATGTTTATTTATTTATCAAACACTTTGCATTTCTAGTGTGACATTCCGTGAGTGTCAAACACATTCTAATTGCTGTTTTCCCTCTCACCTTTTATTTTTCATTAACATTCATTGAAACATCTGGCTCACTTGAATGAACCATCTGTGTGTGCTACATTCACACAAAGCATGAATGCTAATCCACCACTGTCCATTTGGCCTGGCCTCTTTAGCCACCGACTGCGAGGCTGGAGTCTATGGATGGTAATTATGTACATAATTTCAGAGAGTCCCTTTCTCGAAGCTTGTTTATAACGTGCTGTTCGATTTCCATCTCATTTCTTATTAATGTTATTACACCATTATTCAATCATAATGCTTACAGACAAGTTGAAAAGACAGCTGCAAAAGCAAATCAACATCCAATCTCCGGTCTGTTTTGAGATAACAACATGCATGATGACATTGTGAAAGGACTAAATAAAAAAAAATAAATAGTATTATTACTTTGAGTCTAAAATACAATGTCAACACACACACAGTCAGCAACAAAAGTCCTTATGAATTTATGAATGTGTAACTTTTGTCATAGTTCATGTAGCACATTATTGTCTTGTTGGTGTGTCATCTCTTCGTAAGTTTTCACCAAGTAATTAAATACTGGGGCGTTGTTCTCGGAGCTGTTCAGAATTCATTTAATTCATTGTCTTGTAATCTTCTCATTAATTATCTAGAGGGATCACATACTCTCACAATACTGGTCAGCATTTATATTTATTCTTCATGTTCAGGTTGGATATTGGTAAGAAGTCAAAATAATAATAAAAAAAAAAACCTTGGCCAAGTACATGTGTTCACATCAACTGAATATATGTAGTATGGTCAATAAATAGCATTATACTCCATTAGTAGAGTCTAAATTATTTGGGTGCTGGGAGTACAAATCATATTTGGCCTCTCCTATAGTAGTATAAATCTCTGCTACTCGCAACAGTCACCAAGAGACTCAGGAAAACTGTCAGCTCGACCTGAGGTGAGGCTGAAAGCTCATTCATCTAAGTCAAAGAAGGTAATGAAAAAAGAGCATTTTAAAATACTAAAAGCTTCGGGGCCTGATGTTCCTGGCACTACGTTTATGGAAGTAAAAGAAGGCTGAAATAATCAGTAGATGTAATCTGTGGGATGGTAAAGCCTATTTCTTTCTTATCCTGTCCCATTGTGGGCGTGGAGCTCATTCATTAGAATGTGTAATATGTTATGTTCTCTGCTGGCTTGAAACGGCCAAAAGATGTGCACACTGTATTAATAGTTCCCATTAAATTTAATGAAGCAATGTGCAGATCTGAAAGAGATCGCTGCCTCTGTCAGGCAAACAATGAATGACTGCACAAAGACCTTCACAGCTTTGACATGTCGCCCCCTCAGAGGTGCCCTCCCTTTGTGTCTCCTTTTTCTGCTCCTACTGTCAGACATCTTGAGCATTTAGTGAACGTCCCAGACTTCAATCCAGTCCACAGTGCTTCTACGCCACATTCTGTACCCCCACTGATATGCTTGACACCGACGGGATCACATCATCAGTAATGTATATCTTTGATCTTTTAAGGACCTACTCTTAGAGTCGATCACCTGGGACCTGTGTCCTTGTGCCACACTGATTCTGTAGACTCTTTTAGAACTTATACTAACCACCAAGTCTTTTATGCTGTCCAAATAAAGTTGACTTAATGACTTAAGACTGCTCATTTGAGGTTTGGAGGATGTTCTGACATTGAATAAATACACACATCTTTCAATTTGAACAGACTAATAACAAGTTGTGAGTTTCACCAGTAAGTTGTAGTAGTAGTAGTAGTTCTATGTCAATACATTTAAAAAGCTCAAATTCAGGTTTTCATCACTGAGGGTTTGTTATTTGAATGTACTGTAAATATATCATATTAACACAACATGAGGTTTGGTTCAGAGCTAATGAACACTAATGAACACTGAGTTCATCAACCTCCCCCCACCTCCAAAAGCATGCTGAGTTGGGTGAGAGTGTGTGCGTAAATGGTTGCCCACTGACAGCTGGGATCGGCTCCAGAAGGTAATACAACACAACTGCGTGCTGTACAAATATACAAATTAATACCTGAATTGGGGTCCACGGAGAAATACGGCTGTCCCTCCAGGATGCTGTAAACCAGTTTAGCACTGTTCCCATACACCGGGTCATCAGCGTCGGTGGCTGTTACTCGGGTAACCGGGGTACCTGTGAAGCAGAAAGACATTTCTTTATATTATTGGCCATTAGTCCTCATAACAGACTGAAGTCATGACATGAGACATGAAGTTGAATTGTCCAGACCAGAAACGCTTGATAATTGTTTTGTACATATACCTTTACACGAAAGGTTTCTGTGTACTCATATACAACATACACCTGTAGAATAAGGTCATTCAGAATGTGCAAAAAGACAATATTGCAACACATGCACAGGGGAAATCACTGAACAAATCAGTGATGATTCAAACCACCATTCTCTGCTGCTTCCGGAGAAATGCACTGAAAACATGCATATTAAGTGCATGATAATGCAATTAGACTGAGAGAGAGGGAGACGAGAGAGAGAGAGAGAGAGACACAAAAAAGAGGCAAACGTGTTGACAGTGACCAACACTCTGGTGGGAAACTACAGACAGTATGGAAATTGCTTCTATGTAAGATGTTTAGAGTTTTTCTGACAACAAACAGGAGACGTCCCTGGTCGCAGACAGCGCAGGTCCTGCCACAGGCACTGCAGTCTGTCCAACACAGATGAAAAGGCTTGTAATAAACCCTGTGCCAAGTGTGAGCTCTGGCTGGGGCATTGTGACTCACAGCATCCAGTCGTTGATTAAAATACTGTGCCAGATGTGATGGAAACAGTCCCTGCAAAGTTTGAGTGTGCACCCCTCAAATCTCATCTGTATTATGTTGAGACCGTGTTGATATTTGTGAGCACTGGAACAATTCAATCTGACATGCGACCGGAGGATGCTGTCTTTTACATTCCTCTCATTTCTCTCCTGCAGATCCAGTTTCTTCCCCACGTTCATTCTGTGTAAATCAGGTCACCATATGAATGGTTCAAAAAACACATCACCACTTTGTCAATAATGAAATATGTATACTGAAAATACTGAATTATGAAATTCTACATGTACAACATTCTTTGTCTGCCACTAGAATACCATACACATTGGATCTTATTCATGAAATGTTCATAAATTTGTCTGGACATTTCGACATAAAAAAACGACTATTCTACAAACCTCCTCTGGATTTATGAACAAACAACTAGCCTAATAACATAATAGCGATAGCATAAATAGCATAATTGCCTAGGAAACTATGCTATTAGGCTAACGTGACAGATTTCTGTCTGAGGTGGGAATGTATGCGTCCCACACACACATTGCATGACAGATCAGCTGCACATTCACGAAATGAAAGTTTGAAGTGTGAATGAAGTGCTACCCCCCCTCTGACCAGAAGTTGGTGCCGTACATGCATAGAGCACATTGTATCATTTCATTCATCATTCAACAAGTGGAAACAACTTGTCATCTATTGAGTCAGTTTATTGAGATAATTCACAATCATGAACATAATCTGGATTTTCGTCATGTTTATATCATGTGTTTCAAAGACGTATGTACTCAACCGAGCACAATGCATTCTTAAATTGACACAAGCGCTACGTGTGGTCGGCAGTGTGTTTAGATTTTGTTAGTAGCTACGAAGAGATCGGAACTATTAAAATATTGATGAATGGGGTGACACACATAGATTTCAGTCTACAAACAGTTCACACACAAACGTTTCATGAATGAAACCCATGTTTATTTTAAAAAAAAGAAAACAGAAGTAATGAAAATGATATCAGAACTGGTGGTTGGATCCAACTGAGCTGCAGTAATTATGTTTAATATTATGAAATCACCCTGATTTATTTTTTTCTATTTGTATTATTCACCAAAGTTGTATTTTACATCCATGGCATACTGTTTTTAAACCTTCCTGACCCCGCTAAACCTCGTCTTACCCCGTTGTGCCGTCAGATACACGCGTCAACAATTGATTAATCACAGACGCGCCATCTGTGGTCCTGTAACAGCCAAACAAACTGAAAGACACCTTTGCACTCTAACTGGAGAAGCACTTTTCCAGTTGCTATCCAATTATTTCTCGGTGAGAAAGCCCCAAGTCCTCCTTGGAGACAGGTGTTGGTGTAATTCCTTGTCTTATGATGACCCGTGTTGGTGAGTTGCCGTGGCTGAGCTCGTTTGTTTCATACTCATGCCTTCTGCAGGGTTCACGTCAAGGAGCTGGTATTCTGCCGGCGATAGACAAGGCAAAAAGCACAAACACATGCAGCTTCTTACTTTCTAATTCATTCCTGTACATGATCACATGTTCCGGAACAACAAAGCTGATGATGAAATCCAATGTTGACACATTTTAAGATCTGCGTGCAGACAATGCTTTCGTGCGTGTAGAAACATGGGCGTTGATTGTGTGTACAAACAAGGCTGAACCAGTGGAAATGTTCCTTTCCCCATTTATGTACCTGAGACTGTGGTATGACACGATGCACTGATTATCTAACAAGTAGCTGCTACATCAAATACTCATTGATGAACGGGAAGCAAATTAAGGTAATTAGTATTAAGATAATTAGCATGCAGTGCTATTGAAAAGCTTATTTGTATCCATCTATATCTGTTGTCAAGTTCCATATCATACAAATGCATGTTCATACACTGAATTTTACATTCAGTATTCAATTTTAATATTCCTTAAAACAAACTGACTATCCCCAAACCAAGTCAGTTTGACCCAGTGACCAATAATGCATTAGCTCTCAATCACCTCCCACTAACCATGAAGACGCACTGTAATGATGTGACGTGGCTGAAGCATGGCAGCGATGCTGCCGAAAACAAAGAGAAACAAGTGAAACAGGAGGCTGAAACAGAGCCGATGAAATACCGACGGTACATGGACAGGAGATTCTTTTTTAATTCACGTCCACGAGTTGACACCCACCGAAAGCACTGCCAGCACACCTCCAGCAGAATAAAACCACAAAATACAGACGTCATGTCGGTAAGCCACCAGAGTTCTTTAAGAGGAAACTTTGGGACTTTAAGTCATCCGAAGACACCCCATGAAAAGCCTCCACTACATCAACCAAAGCCCTGGGGGCCTCTTATGCGGTGTCTCTGCTCGTAGAAAAGGCCAAAAAAAAAAAAATCCACCATAGCTGAAGACCTACCAAAAATATGCTGGACAAAAAGATCAGGGGATACATAAAACTGATATTTCGCACTAGAATGTACTGTGCGCACAAAGGACTCAGTTCAAGGAAACAATGCAATTTTAATTTTTTCATCCCAAAAGAGGGCACTTCAAGTTGATTGATTTGAGAACCACTGACGTAAGCAACAGAAAACTTTGTCAGACACTGATGCACTGCTCCCGGGAAGCAAATTCTATTCATGTATCATAGGTGTTTGCCAATTGTCAAACAAACAACATGAGAGACAGGTATGGAAATTCTTTCTTTCTTTTTTTTTTTTTTTGCAGATACACAGCCTTATCTTCCTTTAAGTCAAATTACTATGACTGTGGAGGGAGAAGGCAAACAGCTACACATCCTTAATTATAAAAAGCACCTTCTTCCTTCAGGTGTCTGACTATTGCAAACAGGCTTTATAAATTCAGTTACACTACAGATTGCAGAAGGGGGAGTAGAGGGTGGAGAAAAATTCTTCAGAAAAACAGTGGAACCACTGAAGTGTGAAATAGCTCCCTCTTTCTTTCCCTCCCAGTGGGGAAAAATGCCCACCCCTGATAAAAAATAAGGGATTAGGAAAACCAGTGTTTTGGTCCTGTTTCAAATCAGTGCAGATTAGCTCATGCTTTGGATGGATAATGCACAAATATCACTGCAGGAATGGATACAGCTGTAGGCCGGGCAGCCGCCACAAAAACTGCAGGGTTGTTGTTTCTTCATGTGACGGTGCTGCTGTTCATGGCAACGTCTACAAACACCCAGGGAGAAAAAAAGCTGAAGGAAAATAGGCCGGTGCTCACTTGGATGGAAATGTTCCTCAGCAGACACACCTCTCCTGCACTTTACAAAAGTCATGATGTCACAGGTGGTCAAAAACAAAGACTTCATCAAATATTATTTAGTACTCCCAGAGTCCGCTGACTCAAACCCAAACCTCTTTAACGTGCTAGTATGGCTTCCTCTCACAAGAGATGCCTTGGCAATGAATCGTTCCATGTTACTTGTAGTGAAAAATAACATCTCCCCGTTGGTTAGTGCAGCCGCCTTCAGGGTGACACACATGTGAAAATACTCCCACCTCACATGTAATCTCATTAATCACATCCTGAGAATTAGATAGCACTTAAACCTAGTAAAAGGCCATTCAGTAAAATGATATCTATGTATAGATGTTTGTTTGTTATTTATTTTTGGTATTTTTATCTGATTCTTCTTGATCGACAGCAGATATGAATAAAGATATTATGGGTCTTCTGTTTTATCCGAGGGCAGAAATAATAGGGCACACACTTCCTATTTACTCTGTACACTGGCTCTGTGATAGGAAATCAATAGGAGTCCTCCTTGAACCAGAAAGGATAAATTGGGGGACGTAGCCTGATGTGACACACAACGGCTGTGAGACACACTGACGATTATTCTTCTAGCACAGCTCTAGCAAGTGTTCCTGCACTTGGCTCTATCAAGAAAACAGCAAAAACACAAGACAAAACGTACAGAATGCTGTTGAGAAAAAGAAATAATATTGTCTCTGTGTAAACTCACACCCAATGAACCTGAAATCGACTGGATCAAATAAGGGTTGAGGAATTTGTCCAGCCCTCATGGCTTCCTGCTTGAATTCCATCAATCAAACTGGGAGAAGATGATTCCTTGTGAGTGGCAGTACAACCACCACAAAGCATTACTACTAAAACTCAACCATGAGCTTTCCCTAAAACTTACAGCGCTTTACCATCTGCTGTTTACGGTGCCATTGTGAGTTTTTACTTGATGAGCTGTGTTAAAGTCATTCTGCAGGGGAACAGCTCACTTCTATATACAGTGGGAAAAAACTGCATTAAACAAACCTTCAGAAAAATCAGCATTGGGTGCATTGGTATTTATTTGTTCGTTGCACTGAACCTCAGTATGCGTAAGAAACTGCACCCTGAGGAAGTACCATCATATCTCATAAGATTTGCCCTTGTACTCTTGCCAGAATGTTCTTCACATCTTCCCATCCAACACAGCTGCCATGTAGTTGTGCAGCATCTCAGCTCTGCTCAGCTCAGACCGGCTCAGAGGCGTGAAGGGGAAAAGACGAGGTGCATTCATATGCATGCAGGCACCGAGCCATACAGAGGAGATATCACTGAGGCATGGTGGGGAGACATGGGGCTAACTGTGTCCTGCTGTGAGCCCTACCCGGATAAAACAATACTGTTTATGTCTGACTGGCTCTGCACGACGGGGGTTTGAAGTCACAGGGATAAACAGAGAGGGGGGAAAGTCTCGGTGTTGGACTGCAGCTGTCATATTATATGTTTTGTTGGTGTTTCAGGTAGCTCATTTGCATGACTTTCCTATCTTGTACGCAGCTGTTAATTGAAACACACATATTCACTGTCACCTAAGTTAGCAATTAGGTGGTGTTATTATGGATGCGACTGTTTTTCTTGTCAAAAAACTTCAAAAATACTCTTAAACCTCTATAATAAGCTAAACCTCACCAGATGCAAAGTGTTAATTACGCACAACCTCACGTTTTTGCGATGTTACGATTGCAACTGTTAACACACAGTCCACCAATCCCTGTTACCCGCAACTTGTACCAATCTTTGCCGGTTTTGACAAGCCCTGTAGACAAGACGCCTCAAAGAGCAGAGTGTCGTGAATGTTTACACCACTGTGTCTGGTGGTAGAGCGTCAGTCAGCAGCAGATTTACAGCTGATGTGTTGGGTTAACTGTGTTTTTCTAATTTCACTTCAAGCAACAGAAACTCTGCAACTCACTTTAGGTTGCCAAGATGAGTTGCATTTTCTGGAAGCGCAGCTACAATAGCTGGAACGTCACGACCATTTCAAAACAAACCATTTCACTTTCACATTCTGTGGCAGTCTGTTTTATGTTTATTTTGTGAAGCCAATTTCTTCATGAGGTTCAATCTAGAATATAATGTCTGTATGCTGATTTATATACTGTCAGATGATACATTTTGGAATATCCAGGAGGTAGAAATCGTTGTTTACAATTATTGCAATTTATTAATCTTAATTCTTTGCTTTGTGAGGCTTGAAGAGCAAGTAGGTGTTTTTTTCATACAAGAACAAGACCCCCCTTCATTTATAAGTAATTGTTAAATTATTATTATTATTATTATTATTATTATTATTATTATTATTATTATTATTATTATTATTATTATTATTATTATTATAAATACTTTCTCTTGTTTCTGCCTTTTCATAAGAACAAATGGCAAAAACTTTTTAAAAAATGCTCCCTGGAAATCAAGCATTTTATTCTGCAACAATCTCAACAAATGCCTGTTTAATCTTGAAGGAACTGATTGACAACCTGCGCAGTCTTTATGACAGTAAAGTGTGAATGAACTTTTGAGTTATTTTCTCTCCACAGAAACCTAAAAACACTGTGTCTTCTCCCACAACGGGCAGAGTCTTTAAAACAAAAGCTGGTCAATCCTAATGTCAAGCATGAGTCAGCGAGCAGGTCGTCCTGTTGTTAAGTTAGTAAATTTCACGGTTCAACTCCTGGGCCCTACAGATTGCTCCACTGATGGTGCATCATCAAACCAGTGTGAGAAGTGGAAATATCGAATCAATTCAGGTGGGCACTTGAGACGATTTTGGGGATTAATAAAGTAAGCCTTCATCCTCTTCTTAAATGGTATGCCTTCTAAGAAAAAGCAGTTTGATCCAGTAAAGAGTTGTATTCGGGAACAACAGTCAGTCGAGAGTAAATTATGAAGACATTTGTCAGGCTCACTGTCTGCTGGAAAGGCAAACGAATCAGTTTTTGAAGTATTTAGAAGTCATAAAGTATCCACTTTTATATATAACGTTTATATATTTTTTCCTCACAAAGAGTCTAATAATCTACATTCTAAACAGTGTTGTCATTCACAAATTAATCATAAAGGTCACGTTACAGCACTTCATTTCCAGGACATGACACAAACCACTAGTAGATAGTGAACAGAGGTGAAGTGAATCTTTGTGTTGCTTGTGACTTATTCGCTCACTGCAGCTTTCGTAGTTAACTGAAGCCAGATCACGTGACTGTCCTAATTTTCATCATGAAAATATAAGAAATCCAAGTCTGCCAAACCGTCTAATCTGAAATGGCGGTTCTGTGGAGCTGGACAGTGCCCTGAAAGCACCACTGCAGCAACAGAAAGGTGATTATGTATTGATCATGATCACATAGACACCGGTTTAGTTCTCTCTGAGGATACCCATGATCAGATAGTGTGGACTGACAGCCCCTCTCTTCAGGCAGTGCCGCCAGCACTGTTCTGGACACTGACACCCATTTGATTGAAATGCATGTGCACGGATGGGGAATAATGCAAGAATTAAGAGGCGATTAGCACTGTGAGACACAGTATTGTCAAACACAAAGTGTTGCGCTCAGCTGTAGCACGGCAGGCCAAAGCTCTCGATAACACAGAAACGGTTGTAACGAGGCGGAGAAAACAAGTGTGTCGAGGCGTCCTTTCATCCATCCATCCATCCTCATCCGTCTTTTTCCTCAAAGGAGAGGATGACACACTTGGAGCAGCGCCAGTTGATTTTTCTACAGTAGTCAAAGCCAGTATTAGATTCCTGGGCAGCAGATGGACGTTGATGCCAACACTGCAGATGGGCATTAAGGGAAACCCTTAAACAAATAAGCATGCTGATAAAACCAGCAAAAGAGAATTGTTTTTGCCAGTTCAGCCTCAAACAACTCAGCTTTTGTTGCTCCTATCACAGAACAGTGGACATGAACAACAAACATGATCTACTGTCAGGCTCCGGCTGCTTGCTATGATGCCTCTCTCATCGACCACATCCACACTAAGTGAAAGTAAATTGGATCTTCAGTCACTCTTCATGAGAATGTGTGTGACTCCTGAAACTGTTTTCAAATTCATCCTGCACATTCTGAGTCTAGCCTTCTGTGTGTATTCACACTCACTTTAGTGTCTCCCAGATGTATTTCCATACTTAACAAGCCACTGCAAAGATCAGCCAGTGCATCTCTTTTAAACATCACGGTCTTGTCACAGACCTAAACAAATACTCCAGATCTGTCACACACGTCATCCGGGGTGGTGGAAACGTTGTAAGCCAACACGTCAATTGTGCAAATTACTGCGACATTGTTCAACAACACACCACCTTACAAGTTGGTTCCAGCTGTTTGGCACCACAATCAGTCAGCCAGATGCCTGCAGAGGACGTGTCACAGCAACAGTTTAGGATGACAACATTGCTGTCTGCTGCATTGGTATGACCACATACTTATACAGTGGATGTACGGTACATGACACTAAATGCCACTGACACATAACTTGAGCCATGGTCATTTCCTGTGACATCACACTTCCTGTTAGTGTTACAGCTATCATAGGACTTCCTCTGGTGCGGTGCCACCACTCTGTTTATAGTTCTTCCCACACAGGCCATGTGGGAATGGACCACCACCAGACATGGCGACGGGCTTGGCTAGCCCTGTGAGATGCCATTGTCATTGGCTTCACGGCTCGAGGTTGTGGAGTTTCTAGAAATGTAATTTTTCCAGTGGTCTCCCTGCACCTCTGTGGGTCTGTCAGGGTTCTGGGAATGTCTGTTAACTCAGCAAACCTGCTGTGGAGGAATGGGACAACATTTCAGGAACCTTAATCAGTTCTTGGGCAAAATATCTGCATTTAAGTTCATGTATCTGCTTTAATTATCTGGAATACATGACACAAAAACCCATAAAATTTGTGAAAGTCTTCCAGTCTAGGTAGATTTGTACAGTAAGTATAGTGTAGGTGACACAAACAGCGTAGGAGGAGCCACAGCAGGAAAAACACCCTGTAGATGAGATATGGTTGTCAGCATCCCAGAAATGACTGTATTCCCCTGAGTCAGTGATGGATAAGGGACACTGCACTTTTGAAAAGAATGGGGACCGTCGCACTTAAGCACTTATACTGTCATTGTTGTAGTACAATTACTAGGAGTCAAGGAAGCCGTCACAAGAGGCTGAAGATCGTGTGTGTGTGTGTGTGTTTTTCTTGACACCCTTATTTCAAACAGTCTTCTCCACAGTGTGCTGCCTTAACAAGCCGTTTAAAGGAACAAAATAATTAAGAAGGTCCTTTGTTCCTCACTGATGTCCATGACATATGCTGCCATATTGAAGTGTTGTGTCATTGATTCACTTTAATTATTCACAGGAAATGTGTGCAACATGCAGTTTGGAGCTCAGGACTGGAAGCCAAGGATGGAAAATTGGGCACTTCACATGTTTAATTGCTCCCAAGGCGTTTACAATGGCAAGGTAATAACAAAGAATAAAGAATAAGGCAAAGTATATTGTCTAATGAACAACTTTATCATGGGTAATTGAACAAAACGTTGCTTAATTTGAGAACTCTGCCACAGGGCCAAGTGTGTTTCATGTAAATTATGCTTCTTCTACAAGAAAAAGGGAAAAGAAGAGGAAAAAGTATGTTTCAGCAGAATGCAAAACTGTGCTGGGAAATGAACTTGGTGGTTACTATTTTGCCCAACTACATCAGCTCTAGTTCCTGTATTTTGAAACCAGACACCAAATGTATTGATAAATGCCAAACGTGACTTACTTATGTTATGTGTACACTGCTCAGAAAATGCCATAGTGGGACAGTTTCAGCTGAGCAGCTCAGCGACCAACAGCCGTATTTTTCTGATTGGTAGTATGTCTGTGTCTGTGAATGTCTGATTGGTAGTACTATATATAGTAGATTATAGTCAGCAGAGGAAAAGCTGGCACACATTCAGTATTTTAGATATACTCTTCAGTTGCATTACAGTGCTGATGTAACATGGACAGATGTACAGTTGTGAAGTGCAAATGGGATCAAAGCTGTTTTAAAAAGTGATGAGGAAAAGCACTGAGGACCACTGACATGTGGGCCAGAGAAATGAAGGGTTATTTTTGATGATTGATATTGGGTTTCTCTGTGAAAACATTATTACAAAAGCCGATTCAGTTCACCCTTATTTGATCACTCTCTGTCTCTCAATCTATATTTATGACTGTATTTACATATTCATACAATTATTATATTTACATCATATACATAGTGAGTGTACATGAATAGATTTTTCTGGAATATCTTTTACCTTAATCAGACAAGGAATCGAACCAAACCGAGAACTGTGAAAATGATAAAAGTCTAACAAGTCAATGTAATACAATAATATAATACCAAACAACTCATTTTTGAATTCCCAAGTAGTTCAATAAGTGCTCTAGAAAGGGATAAATATCTTGATATGAGGAGCCTTTTGTTCCACAGATGTTGCATTGGATCAATCAGCGCTTTACCTCGTTCACCCTTCACCCAAATCAACACCTTAATTATCACTTAAAATCAGCTTCTGGTGGCGCCAAAAAAATATTTCAAATGGACAAAAAAAAAGAAACCTGTAAATCTGTGAGATGGACAGGTTCAGTCAGAAACAGAACGAATCTCAATGACGTTTCCTCAAGCTGAGAGGCTCCACACAGTTTACAGTGTGTGTACAGGTGTCAGAAAAGGTTGCTGAAAGATTTTCAGCTGCACCACTGATGATGATGCTGCATGAAAAATAGCTTTGAGAAAACATTGTTAGTGAATTATATATTTCATATTTGGCCCTGTCAATGTGACACTGGTCGCACATAGTCCACCTGACATCACTGAATCCACTGAATGTGTTTATGGCAGCGAGAACCTTTCTGGTGAAACACTGTCTTGGAGTGAGAGGTGTTAAAATATTTTCCCCCTGAGGAAATGTACGTGACCGGTGACTGAATATGTCCGTCATGGTGAAAGCTGTGCTGCTGTCTGACAAGTTATCAGTCACAGAGAACACACAGACTGACAGCAGTATGAAGCCATGTGGTGAAATACATGCCACCGGCACACACACTAGACAACACATGCTCATGCACTTACCAACATCTAGAGAGACAGATGCTTAAACGAACATTAACTCTCTAAGTAGGTGGTCAGAGGAGGAGGGGAGTGACAAAATATGTGGATTTATGCCCGCAGTAATCCTGAGGTTTGTTTACACCCCCAGAAGTGAGGTAAAATTTGAAAGGGCTGTCTGTGTGGCGTGCTGGAGAGCAGATTCACCCAATTACACAGCAGCCCCCAGTGTGACATCGCAAAACCTGCTGTAGGATTGTGTGTGTGTGTGTGTGTGTATGTGTATGAGTGTGTGCGTGTGCGTGCATGTGTCAGACAACAACTGTAAAACCACAAACTGACTAAATCCATACCGCAGCTGTCGACACAAACACCAACAGTTAATGGAGGCAGGCATGAAGAAAGACCTCATCTGAGCTGGACATTTAACCCTGCGTCTTATCGATGACCTTCCTCCACAGATTGCAGGCCTCTCCCCTTCGTTCTCTGCCAGTGACTGAATGAGCCTACATACTCTCAAATCTTGGCTGCCTTGATAAATGTCTTCCATCTCTGTTTATGTTCCGTCAGCCAGTCCAGCTCGTCCACCTGTCGCCACCAAAACCTCACACACACATTGATGCTACACGTGGATATTTGTGGGGCCCTGCCACTGGCAATAAAATGTACAATGCCTTTACAGGGGAACAACATCCAACTTTAAAGATTGTTGTTATATCACCCAACCACAGCTTTTACTTTGAGATGGTGGATTTTAGCAGCCTACAGGCTCCAAGTATCCGTGTTTGGTATCGCAGACAATTAATAATGCAGACATGGAGGGATGAGAGTGAAGGGGATCCTGTTTGTGCTGCTCCATTCTGTAAAATCACCTGAAGCAACGACAAAGATGCACAGCACACACATAGATTCATACTGACTTTTTGTTTGCAGAGCCACGGAACAAGTTCTTTTTTCAGCTTAAAGTCAGTGGGAGGGATGTACAGCAGAAAAGTTACAGGAGGGATATGCAAAGGCAAAGATGGATGAATGTGGAGCTGCACTGAAAAAAGGCCTGTGCCCTTCCAATACCATCACTTCCTCCTCTTGAAAAAGAGTTAAGTGACGTTGTTGGAATATAAAACATAGGGCTTACTTTTGTATATTTATGGAGTCTGAGGAGGCTTGGTGCTGTCTCTCTCTCACACACACACACACACACACACACACACACACAACACACACAAACACACCGATTCAGTTTTACAGCTGCGATTTGATCTGGAGCGATGTCAGTCTCCTCCTCAAGGCCTCTTCCGTCTTTTGATTCAAATCTTATATTTATCAAATCTGTTGTATTTGCAAAATAAATGATGTCACTTCTTTT
>CAAKHB010007825.1:49880-67425 GCA_901007665.1 Aeoliscus strigatus
GTACTGAAGAACGAGACACTAAACAATTAAGATGGAGGCCATCTCTGTCTCAGCCATTGAAGGGAATGAAAGTCCGTGAAAAGTCAGGGAAAGCTTCACATCTTATCCGACGAGGCCTTTTAAAGGAAGAACAAAAGGTCTTTCTCCTTCATTTCCCATTAACCTCCATGCTCCTCCGCACACAGGAAACACGGCGACCTTAGCGGCCCATGTCACATATCTCATCCTGGTGTGGGGGCCACTTCCTGTGGGGGATGGCGACATTCAGTGAGACGATTTTCTATCTACCTGGAGTCCTTGACAGATAAAAGGGGGTGTTGATATTTGTACCTGTTCGCTCTGATATGTGGCGGATATGCTTGATAATCTCTGGTGGGACATTGATGAAGTGTGGAGTGGAACTGACAAGCTGGATAACATCCACAGGAGGAAAGACCGTCAGAGTCCAGATTAGATATGTGCCTGCTTGATACAGCTGAGATCCTATGAGCACACTCAGCATTGTCTGACTGAGTAGGAGACGTAATGCAGCATCTTTTAGCATGTGCCTTGAATACGTTTTAATAATGCAGTGTCCAGTTGCTGCAGAGATTTGCTGTGGCGCAGACCTTCCCATCATGCATGTACTGTATTTTCTGCCCACTTCCTGCATGGACTTTATTAGTTATCCACCGCTCGGCACACTTTCAGTAATCCACCGGATCCTGCACAAATTGTGCTTTCAGCGTGATAAAGATGAAACAGTAAAGAACGTGTAAAGAACTGGGGGTGATGGGCGATGAATGACTTATTGTTTGTTTGTCCGCAGCATCCCCTTCCTCCAGCAGCAACTCAAAGAACTTTACCAGAGGAAAACTAGTTGCTGAAAGAAAAAGACTTTCAAGCAAACAACCGAATGTTTAATTAATCAGCAGCGACAAAAGGGAATGACAGTCAACAAAGAGATGCCGATTTTCATTTCTTATGCATTATTCCTACCGGCGAAACACTGAGTTCTGTCAGCTACCACTTTGCTCACTCACTGTCCCAACGCTGCACTAACTAAACCCTATGAGAGCTACAGCGCTTTTAAACGAAGATCCAAAAACAACAAACAGCAGGAGATCAAGCAGCTGTTTGCTGATACTTCATGTTTACATAGACGGTTTCTGCATGGCGTTTTGCTTCCAAACGATTGTTGTGTGTGTGTGACGGCTAAATCACCCATAGAACGGAGGCAAACCTACAAATGGAATTCACGTTCCATTACGTACGTGCCACCATCTGTCCGTGTACGTTCTGTCAGCTCAGTGACAGGCTACATGAGGAAGCATCATGAGGAACGAAGTCGCGTCCACTCAGCAACAACCCCCGATGAACTCCTCCAATGTCAGAACAGCATAAAGACGCTCTGATCTCCCTCGGGCAAGTGTTTTTCAAATGACTCTTGCCTCTCGGGGGCCATTCGGAGGCCCCGAAAAAATGTAAAGCACTGATCTCCTCACAAGCTTCTGCCAATCCTATATGAGCTTTGCATTTGAATTGTGTGATCACTACGCTGTGGTCATTTAAATGCATGAATGGGATAAGAATATGAATACATGAATATTTTAGCAGCGACTGAAATGTAAAGTGGCTGTGCAGATTGGGTTCCAGTTTGTGGGGCTTGACGAGTGTTAGCTTGTGGCAATTGGCATCCCAACGTACACAGGCCTTTATTTATTTATTTATTTTATTTTATTTATCTATTTATTTTTTAAATGCTGAATGTGTCGCTGTCTCTGTGCTGAGGTTTGAGAGCCCCCACCCTCTGCTTTGTTGAAACCAAAGAAACATTTGAAATGCCTCTGATACAAAATAAGGTCTTTCTATAAAATATTACAGTCTGAGTTCCCGGTTTCCCTCAATAAATATTTGATTCGAGCAATCAGCGGCTTATATTGCATGAAAATGTTCGACAATGCAATAAAAATCCCCCAGTTTCCCAAATGGTCCGCATCAGACGAACGTCTGAGCAGCAGCAGAGGAAAATAGTTGCAGCAGAACAGGAGGTTGCTCACCTGCCCACCCCCATTCTGATGGTGATGGTGCAGCTCTGAAATGTGCTTATGTCAGAATATCTACAGACATTTTGATTAAAATGTCCTGAAGCCAGAGCTGAGTAAATAGTATATATCACGCCATCTCTCTTTCAAACGTGACCCCCCCACAATTTATACTATGATGCTGCCTAATAGTACTTAAAGCACGTGAAATTGCAGACATTAAGTCAGTGAAGTTTAAAAAAACTAGCAGTTTATTTGAGTACTTGTAATACTATTGAGGAATGGTCTGTTTGCTAGTCAGGAATGAAATATTAATGCAGATTCTCATTAGTATGTGAGTTTCCAAGCTGAGTGCTCTGTGACATCCTGATGTATCACCCTTGTGTTTTCATTTGCAAAGACTCACAAGCCAACATGTAAATTAGCATTCACTCGTTCACACATTATTTGCATGCTCCAACGTTTAGACATTGCACTGATTATTCTACGGAAAGTGGCCGCGATCTTATTGCGACTCACCGACAGCAGACATCTCTGGAACGGAGGCTCGGTAAGGACCTTCGATGAACTGCGGTGGATTGTCATTTATGTCCTGGACTTTGATGATGAACTCGGATGGTGGCTCCAAGGGCTCGTCTGTTTCTGCATTAATGACTTGGGCTGTTAGTGTGTACTCTGCCTTCTCCTCTCGGTCCAGCCTCTTCATGGCGTGGATATCGCCTGTTAGCTCATTGATGGCGAAGATCGTGCCGGCCCCCTCACCGGCTAGGACATACTTGATTTTCGTGTTGCCCACGTCTAAGTCTGTGTGCAGCTGAAATAAAAAGGAAACGGAGAATGATGGCTCATTAGTCGTGTTGACAGTCGAATCTCTGTGAGGGTTCATTCATGCACGTTGATATGCAAAGCTAGTATAGCGTGTTCTCGGTATGTAAAACCAGACGAGCAGTTTTCTTGTATGGCAGCGGTAATAAACCATTTGATAAATGAGGAAATCACCAAGATGTAGCACATGAAATGGACAGTGCTCCCTGTGATCCACTGAAAATACATCATAGAGACACTGTGTGTGTTTGATATTGTTCCCAACAGAGAACATGAACGAACATTTCATAGCACAATAAAAGAAATGCATCTGTTACATGAAAGAATCCATGAAAAATTAAAGAGGAAAAACCCATGCGCCATGATGCCCACAAATAACTAGCCCCAAATTTTGCTGGACGATGGTGCATGTTCCTCATTATTTTTGTAATTATCATTTCATTAGTTGGCTAAAGCTGCATTACATGGAGGAGCGCTCAGCTCCACTCGCTGCATTGGCTGAATGTAAATAATGAAGCTGACAGAGCTACGTTGGACTGTTGGAGAAGCCATGGACAGTACAAGAAACCCACTGCTGCTACAATACAAAGGGGAAGAAAGGAGAAACAAGAGACACAAACTTTAGGGTTTTATCAAGCAGTCTGCACTGTTAACAACCTTTTTTGATATTCTTCTATTACTATTTGTTATTTTTGCTCTGCTTTCAGTTTCTGGATCCCATAGGTGAGTGGCTCTCAGATACATTGTTGGATTTGTACAAAGTTCTACAGATGTCTTCCTCTTTCAACATGCACGCCTGCATCACAACATCTGTATTCAGCAGCACTAATTTAATTTTCTGCCACCTTGTTTCAGCATCGGTTCCCATGGGTGCGTGGTGCGGGTGTAGAGTGGCAAGGGAAAGTTTCATCAGTGAGAATCCCGACCTCTAAACTCCTCCCGCAACATTTTCATAAGCTGCATTTTTGCATACACCGTCTCTGAGGCGTTGTTTGCAGACACTGACAAAGCACATTCGCTTAAATTGTCACACCTTGCACTTTTGTTTTCCTAATTGTACCATCATTTCACATGAATGATGGAGCTCATTAACACGCATGCCTGGCGACATCCGGCTCACTGAGAAACTCTTTAAATGAGCTCAAATTAATGACGGCCTCATGTTCGAAGTAATAGAAGTGACTTTCCGTGTGCTCGGTGGGCCTGCAGCTCTCCTCCTGTGACTGTCCATGTTCCTCTCAGCGGGACACAAAACATTTTTGCTGGCATATTGATTTTGCTGACACCATCCATCGTGTGTTTAATGCATTAGTGGCCTATGTACATGATGCACTTTATTCAACTATCCAACTATTCAGGATGAGAATCTCACGGTTTTGTTCTGTTTCCCTTAATTTGTGTAAATAATGTTTCAGGAAATGATTTATTCTGGCAGTGATTTGCATATGGTTAATACATTTCTGTCAACTTGACCCTCTGCTGTTTTTTTCTACTAACTATTATAAAATGAGCCAGACTTTATATGTTTCTTATCGATCTCAGATGCGTTTTAAAAGCAGCTCACAAACCAATGTTGTCTGATGCAGGTGATATTCCCTCTGGAGGTCTTGGAATCACCCATCACTCTTGGGTCTTAATGTGTAAATAGAACTGACCAAGAATTAATTATACTGAAAGCCATGTGCGAATGATACAGGAATGGGAATTATTAAAACTGGTTCTGCTTCGTGCCACAAACATCCATCTATATATATTTGAGGCTGCAGCTCAGAAAGATGAAGAAATCCTGTGTACTTTGCTGCACACACGCACACACACACACACACACACACAAACACACGCGCGCGCCTCCACTCTGCAATGACTGTAAGAGCGCTGCTTATCCTGTCAGCAGAGGAGGAAATATGTCAGTTCCTGCTTTTACTGCAATCACTAGAACAATCACTGTGTCCTAATGAGGAAGACTCTACTCCCCTTGTCCCTCCACCATCAACCATCCTCCTGGCCCACCGGGGCCCCGCTTCTGCATACTTGTGTCGCCACGTAGAGGGAACTAATGATTCTGCTCCTTGTCAGGGCAAACGCTGGCTAGGACATGTGCTCCTCCTCCGTATGTAGCAGTGGAGACAGAGACAGGGACTGAAGCGAGCGGGGAGAGGGAGGAGATGTTGTCATAATGATGTGGGCTGTCAGACTGAAGCGACTGCACACAGTAGTTTCTCTGAATCGACCTGAGTCAGTCTTCACGAAGAGTTCCATCTATCTATATGCACAATTATCTTTAATGGCAAAGATGTATTTGCAGGCAAATGTGCAATTACAGCAGCTTATTTTCAAGGTTGACATGTATGTAACATGAACAACCCAACAAAAAACTGTAGAACAAGAGACATCTGTCTATTTGCTTTTAGATTTATGATCATCACCATGACAGCCGAGGGACAATCCGACGCTAGACAGTACCCGAAGCGTTGACACACTCGTGAATGTCTTTATGATGTTTTCTGATGCGGGGGAGAGAAACTCCTGCCAAGTAAAAAGGAGCCGTCTCCCGACCTCCTTGCAGCAGAACTGGAACCTTAAAATACTCCGCAAATTCTGTTCTTTTTACAACTGTTGGATTTAAGTGGTCTTCTTCCCCACATGTGGGTGTTGAAATGGGTGGAAGGTCAAATTATAATCTGGCTGTAAATAGTAAATGATGCACACTGGCAGGGAGCAGCATGAAAGTCGTGTTTGTCATTTACCAGCGCGAACAAGATGTGCTTGTTTAACCAAGGCTGCCTGACCAGACTCGACGATCATACCAGCGGGAAATGCCTTGTTAGCCATTAAATATGCAGTGGATCGCATGTTACTATGTAAAATGTATGGGGACCCCGAGGCCATGCATGAGTTCATCATTGAAATCAACCAGTTGTTTGTAAAAAAAACAAACCAAAAAAACAAATGATGGCATTTTCTATTCAGGTCTGATGTTCTCCTCTCCTCTCCTCAAAAGAATTCATACAAGATGGTTTCACACTGCAATGAGGGATCAACAGGGGGGTAATTCATTGCCAAAACTGGTAAAATTAGAGCCACCATTTTTCGCTCCATCTGTACACCCCGAGGCAGCTGCAGCCTAAATAGTTACTCCACATAGATTCTGCTCAAACATTTCTGCAAATTAATTGTCACTTCCCCCCATTTGTTGAATTTTGACTCTGTTAATTACACCTACATGAATAATCTGTAATTCTAAATATTGCAATAACATTTTGAATCCAGCGAGCAGATGGTGCGATGCATGATATATGATACACTTAGCTATTCTCGGGAACATTTTCCCTCCAGTCTGTCTCGTGGCACGTATCCTTTAATCAACTTGGACAGGAAAGTTCCCTTCTGGTTTGAGCCACAACACACTTCATCCAAAGAAACCATATCGAGATGGAGCCAGGTTAGAACTATGCTGCATACTGTGACCTGAAATACTATCTTACACTTTTCAAACCTTCAGTCAGCTTCATTACGATCGGTGCACAACTCCTGAGCACAATGGACTGTTCGCTTGACTCTTAAAGTCTCTAGGACTTAACAACAAAGGTATAAAATCTATGTATATAGAACGACATTCATCACTGCTCCTCTAAGTGATCAAAGGCGGTATTCACTGAAGATGGTGTCTCTGTTCAACTATTATCAGCGCTCACACGTGTCCTTTACTGAGACAATGGGAAGATGATGGTGTCATGACCCTCATACAAGCAGAGCTGAGGTTTGTAATTGAAGCCTGCAACGCTCAGAGAATGTACAGTAATTACAATCAGTCTTATAGCTTCTTTGAAAGGACACAACAAGCATTTGTTTGGTTTTATTTCCCCTTCTGTCGATCACAATCTAATGAATAGAAAAATTGATTCTTTCCCAAAAGATTTGTGTGCAATTTATCCAGAGGTCAATCAGGGCTAATGTGTTCTGTGTCCATCCGTGGACTTTGAGGAACGACACAGGAGCTGCATCCACTGCCATTGGGGTGTTATTGCTTCCGTAGAATAAGTCAAAGTCAAAGCAGCTACCTTTGGTACAAGAAGGCAACACAATTAGATTTAGCCACCCATGAAAAGCCTTTTGTGTGTGTGTATACACGGGAGGATGCAATTTAATCATGTGAGGGTAGAGTGTCACCAGCGACAGAGGAGCAGGAAATAAGAAAATAAAACAATTCTGCATAATGCGTCCTGGCTGTCAGCGACATGAGCTCACTTCCAGAATAACCTATTGTAGGCAGCCAATCTTCACTATGGATTTTGTCCGCCTGCTCATTCCATTCTGCTGTTAGAACAACACAACCCGAGACAACCAGTCTGTCTGTGGGTGTGCCAATGCAACAAAATCATCTACTTTATCTGCAGAGCGCAGTTGCTTTAAAGCTAATCGGCACGATGAACACGTAAGGAGCTTCATAGCCAAGCACATCGTCGGTGAAATTCAAACACAATCGTGCGATTTTAGCAAACCAAATGAAGTCACGTAGAACTAGAATATGCAAATACAGTAGGTCTCCACGCTCATGCTTTCTCACTTTCTATACGTCGAAGAAAAGGCAACCTTCCAACTAAGCGATATGCTTGACTTTTCCAGCAGAAACAAATGGATCAGGAGACGAGTGGTTGACTCTCATTGAAGTCAGACAGCACAATGGGAACATTCTAACGGGAAAGGCTGACACTTTTAATTCCAACATTCCTTCAAATGAGGGGTAAAATTGGAAATGTAGTTAGATGTGGTTGTCACGTTTTACACTTTTACTTTCAAGCTGATGGAGGTCCTCATATATATCCTTTAAATACGGTATATGTTGAAGTGTGAACCCTCCAGTAAATGTGATCCTCCCTGTCAAAGCTGTGGTTCATCTCTGTTTTATGCACAAACGAGAAATTCGAACACACTTTCGTCATGCAAACAAAAGTTCCCTTGTGCGTCAGCATCAGGCACACGGGGGCCGCCATCCAAGCGCGTTGGTCTTTGGCGAGCTGCTGCCAGTAATACAGCTCCGAGAGAAAAGAAGCCTGTGATTTGAGCAGAGCAAACACAAAAACAATAAAGAGGCCCATGAGAAAGAGTAAATGAGCTCAGCTACGGGGGCTGCAGCGCACATGCTGCGTGTTAAACAGAGGGAGATTTTTAGCTTTAACCTCCACCGCTGTCATTACCCCACCTGCAGGCCCACAACTCAGCATGCTGAAGGTGGCTGCAATACAAAACAAGCTTAATCAAGGAGCACAACAGTTTTCTCTTTCTGTGGCACGCTGACCTAATCAAATCAACGAACGAGATTGATTTCACGAGGCACAGATGGATCCTGCAGCAAGTCTAATTCAGCGTCCCAACTCTCCCCAGTGACGTGTGTTTTCTCGGCTCAGATGGTGCCGCAAAAGTTTGTAATTCATGCTTCGACATTTTACAGCTCCCTGTTTTCACCCCTTGGCCCCCGTCACTCCCTTGTTCTTTCACGCTCACAAAGTTCTTTTCAACTCATCTCTTCATCGACAAACGGGATTCTGTGATCTTGCTAAGTGTCAAAAATGTCTGTTGAGCATCAGAGAACATTTGCTGCTCATGTGTGGAAATTAGAATCTATATAATCTATCATTTTACTTGTGATAATCTGATATAAATGGTTTGACGTATATCTGTGTTGTGTTTAATTATTATCTCATTAGCTGTTTGATTTTACTCAATGGCAGTAATCCACAAGTATTCAAAAAGTTGAATTTGGTCCACCTCTTCAGATGATGCAATGTCATGGAAAACACATTTACATGTTAAATGCTCACTGAGGCTCAGCATGGCGGGAAGTCCTTTGCAACACTGAAGGTCCTCGAGTTTATTTGTAGCTGAAGCTGAGGTTATTTGTAAGACAGAAATAAATAAAAGCCTTCAGACATCTTGTGTTTTCCCCTAAAATGTAAATGTGATGTACGATAGCAGCTCTAATGCTCATTACGCTCGCCGCAGTGTACTCGCCACCACCATTAGTGGACTGAACTGATGTAGAAAATTCATGTAAGTTTAACGGATGAACTATGTTTATGGGTTTAATGCACAAGTGTTGGCCAATCAGACGCTAGTATTCACCTGGACTGTGGTATAATAAACTTTAAAACATAATTAAAGTAAATGAGCCTGTAAAGCTGTCGTATTCCAGGCCAGCGCTTCCCCTATAGAACACATACATGAGCGCATATTTCCATAATTGGACAGCATGTGGTCCTGACGCCATTTGTGAGACTTTTTCCTGTGGCTATATGCAGATGTGCTCCTTTAGAGTCTGTCAAAGTCATTGTTCAGACCTGTTCAATCTAAAATTATCCAGTTTCGGTCTGAAAGCCATTCTCCAGTGCTGAGTATAATATCCTGCAGATGTACATTGTTTTCTGCCCAGAGACACAAATAATGGGACAATTTTAGCAATACTGTTCTTCTGCAATACAGCAGGCTATAGTGTGGAAGTATACGGGTGTGCAGATAACGCATAGGGTCCGCAGGACCGGCACAAGAAGGAAAATGCATCAGTCATCAATCAACTGATGAATTGACTGATCTGATTTTTCTCAATTAATTACAGATTATACTTCAGTGTGGTTTATTTGCTTCTCTAACGGAAAAAAAAAATCTTTGTTTTGAGGAAAAAGTAGACATTTGAGGGGATGTCATCTGATGTCATTTTGGGGTTTTGGATATGATTATCATTTTTCAAAAGTGTATAGACTGATCAACTGTTCAATTCATGGACAAAATACTTGTTCACAGCTCATGTGAATACAAACATACAACACATACAAATGAGGGCAAGACAACCTCCTTAAAGTCCTCAGCAAGGCCCATGACCCTCCACTGCCCCCTGAGATGGGTCCCCCACACAGAACTGATAAAGAAAATGTGAAAAATAACAGCAGCAGCAGCATCAAACACCAGTTGCTGTCAGACAGCTAGCTCACGGAATATGTCAGACATGTAGTACTGACTCAATCTCCAGTATGATCATTGTCCTTGCACCATTAGTTGAAGCACGTTTTTGTTCATCAACAGATAAAACTTGAGTCCGAACTGTCAAAGAGAAGCTCCTCCGCGTCTAAAGCCAGCAATCGTCTCCATGGAATTGGTCTTTAAATAGGAAGGTATTGGGAAGCAGCATTCGTTCAGATGTGAGAACAAAGGATGATTTAAATGAAGGTTTCACTGGCTGTATTAATAATCATCTGTGCCTTCTCCTTTGAGAGGCCTGTGATATCCAGTATCATTAGACATGCAAATAACAGCTTCATTCTGCCGTCCCTGGGATTAGGACGGAAAGAGAGAAAAATGAAGAAGAGGCATGGCTGTGGCAGAAACAATTAAGCTATTCTCTTCACAGAAGCACTTGGCAGCCGGATGGGGGTGGGTGGAGGGGGGGTTGGACGGGCAGGAGGGGTCCTGTGGCTCGGCTTCAGCGTCAACACGCTTGTCTGAGTGAATGTGCAATTGCACCGAGCATCGTTTTAAGATGTCAGATCACCTTGGAGTGGACTGCAGCGACAAGCGCAAGCTCTTTTTGTGTGTGTCACGATACCACAGTGTGTTTCACACTCTGACGGCGGCGCAGGGTGGGGAGGCAGAGCAAAGGAGCAAAGTGTGGCAAAAACAAGAGAGAGGAGACAGGCATCGCTGTTGCCTCACACCGTGGACGGCAGTGACATATCCCTTTTATCCCGTCCCTCACATCACACAGGCAACCATGGAGTGCATTACCATACTGCTCTGAGACAAAAAGCTCCTGCTTCCTCTGTCACTTTAGACAAATATACAAAGCCCAGCTTGCTTCCATCCTGGCGGAGCAGCCTGGCTTTTAGGCTACATCATGTTGTACCAGCCTTCCCCCTGAGATCATAGAAAGAAAAAAAAAACCCTAGATATTCATCTACGCTAATGTCAAACAGTACAGATGTGTCGCTGTGTCGCTCAGTAAAGACGAGAAATAAATGGAGCATGGAACATAAACACTACATGTGACACTTTCCCTGATGCTGCTCTGCACTGATGAAATTCACATTTCACAGCTACAAGTGACGAAATCAGCAACGACGACACTTGTCTGAGGTACGGGGAGGTGTAAATGTGAACACACTCGTAACACAATGTAGGAGTAGTCAAGTAGCAAAGTATTTTCAAGGCCTTAACGTAAATGTGCTGTTCCTTTTTTACCTTCGTTTCATTTTCCAGCCATCTTCATTTTTGCATCTTTTACAGTCACATAAACAAGAGCAGGAAAATCAATCTTTGTCTGTTAAAAAGGGCACCTGAAGAGAAGTAAAAAAACAGGTTAGGCCTAAGGGGTATTACTGATCCAGTGTGTGAATTAAAAGTTCTTTTTTAAGATCAGTCTCTGTGCGTCAGCCCATAAAAGAGAAAAAAAATCTTCAACGTGCCAAATCTCAGCGAGAGACTGGGAATGGAAGCGTGTAGGTTGCAGTCCATCATTCATTGGATGAAGAGGAAAAAAATAGTCAAAGTGACTTCCTGAAATGCACCCGTCTCCTCTCATCACTCTCTTTTACTTCTCGTCCCTCTCTATCACTCCCACTCTCTTCTGTGTCTTTTTCTGGAATCGCCCGTCGGTAACGTCAACAAAGATTTCACGGCACAATGCCGGTGCATCAGCCAGGCTCACATTTTCCCTACCTGTGATTTACATCGGAGAAAAGGGGGATTTTTTCCATGCCAAGAGAAGACGGTGGGTGGTGGAGGGAGGTAGTCATGACCCCGGGGATTGACGAAGTAAGGTACTCTGACAATGGTGGTCTGGACCACACAGCTGAGAGATGCTTTTACCACTAAGAGAAACTGCATGAGTGCGTTCAGGCCTAAAGGTCAGTCTCCTTTCTACCATCACACAGGTCTCCATCGGTCTGGGACAGAGTTTCTTCTCTATCATGATTATTAGTTCATTTAGTTAGTTCATTTAGTCTCAGTGTTTTTCATGCACAATAAACAAGATGGGGTGACCAGATGTCCCACTTTGGTCCTGCAAATCGTCACTGACAAAACAATGAAAACAGTTGAAATGTTTAAAGCTGGATTAATGCTTGTGTGTTGAATTAATACACAACCTACGCTGGTGACCCAACCCATGGTGATTGATCTTAATACTGTCTGCACTGAATCCCGCTGCTGTGTTTAGGTTCTTCTGGTTACCTGTGTTTTTCTTTGCTTACTTCAAACTCTAGGGACTGAAAGTGAACGCATCAGGTTTCCACAGTAACTACAACAAGGTCAGCATCATTTTCCACTCACTTTTCTCCACACAGATCACCTTTTGAACCTCAGGATCCGGTCACCCCCGATGCCAACCAGCATCTCTCTGACTGCATGCAGACTTTCAAAAACCTCTCATTTGAACCTCTCACTCTGTTGTTGTTCCTTCCTCCTGTCTCCCTACTTTGTGTGGTTTCCTGAGTGTGTGTTCTATCGCTAGTCCACGCAGAGTTGTCATTGCCAGCCCTCTCATATGCCACTGTCATTGTTTCAAAGAGAGAAGAGAAAAAGACATTTGATTATTTGAAAAGAAAGCAAATGCAATAAAATACAAAATGCAATGCGGATATTTAAATCTGTTATGAGTCATTTATCTGTTGTATCACGTTAACTAATTTGAGTCTGTTAGAGTGAGAACACCTGAATGACTTGAAGGCATCAAAATCTGTGGGTTAGCGTATCTTGCTAGCGGGGACTGAAACTATCATTTTAACATAACTTTTGATAATATTTGGAAGAAGGTAGAGCATCTTCGGTGATTGTATCAATGATGCAGATCATTGTAAGAAGTGAGTGTTGTCATGTCTTGTCAAGTCAGGGCATAGACATGGTGGACATGCCATTAGTCTCCTGTAAGATCCTGATCCTGAGATCTTGCAGACATTTGAAAAAAGTCACAAGCACAACAAAGTGGCTTCTTCCTTTTAAGACATATGCTTAGGCTTGCCAAGTGTGTGTGTGTGTGTGTGTGTGTGTGTGTGTGTGTGCCCACAAACGCCTCCTTCCTATTACAGCTGACTCGTAGATGGATGCTGGCTGTCACACCTGCCTGACTTTGTTCCCACCAGATGCGGCGGGGTCACAGGGAAAGCGCCCAAACACTCATCAATCTCAACCATTGTCCAACATTCTTCCAGCTCTGCCAACAGCATCCAATATCCATTTAGATGCTCCAGATGCTTCCAGAAATGCTTACATACACAGAAACGGTGCAGCCAAACTGATTGACCTGTACCGTCTGAGCGGGGGGAAGACTAGAAGACTAGACAAAGGACGGCAAGAATAAGACTTTTCAGTTCAGTTTCTGTGAGGTTGTTAGGATGATGACGAGAGCAAGTGCCAATAAGCTGTTGTATAATTTCACAATAGCAGAGAGTAAACCAGAAATGGGAGAAGTAAAGAATGAAGAAGAGATGCAGAGAGACTATCAGGTATTCTATATGATTATTTGTATACATTATTATAAAACAACTCACTTGATCTGTCATCGTGGTAACTGTCAAAACTTGAGTAGACTAAAAGACAGAAAATGTTTCCAAGAAACAGTTTTCTCTTATTTTATTTGAAAACGAAAATACTCAAAATGACTTTGGAGGCTCTGGTGGACACATCTGAGGTGAAAACGCACTGGAAAAAGTGAGATTTGCAAACATATTTCTAAATTATTACAAATATGGTATTATCTAATGTCATTAATTTGATGCTTTGACGTTGACATCCGTTTTTTGTTGTTCTGTTACCATATTGTTGTTGTTATCATTCTTCCAATGAAATAAAGTCCAGTCCAAACCACACCAATTTTCCGTCTCCTCTCCTCTCCTCAGGAGGAGTCATTTCCATCACTCAGATTCCTGTTGCAGGAGGTTACACTTCAGCAGCCAATCCTCCCCAATGGGAGGAAGTACAAACTCTTCTCCTGCTGCACTCAAAGTAGAGATGCCACGATTGTAGATTTCCCAGGTGTGATTATCCTCAAGGAAATAATCAGGGTTATCAAGATTACTTATAATATGGAGGAAAAGAAAATGATTGTTTTTATTTTCATTTTTTTATGTCAAACATTGCTCAGGCTCTGAAAACACTGAACACAAATGCGTTTGAACAAAATCATATTTTAAGACTCAAATATTGTTCATGTGAATCAGGGAGAGCGACGGTGCAGCTCAGCCCCCCTCCAGCTTCAACCACAACCCCCCCTTCTTTCTCTGTCTTTGTGTGTCTGTGAACTTACAGCGTCCATCATTCGTGGTGTTAAATACTGATTAATTACGTTGATATTGGCGCAGAGAGATGAGCGTTTTCCCGAAGTTGTCGATCAGGTTTGACATAGTCAAGCCTTCACTCGCCACTTTCCAGCAGCAGGTTTTTTAGACGGGATGTCTGCACATCCGGGTCGGTTTTCCTGTCGCCGAAATGGTCCCGTACGACTGAATGCATTTATTTGGTAGAAACAGTGGTGACAAACCGCTTCTCTCTACCATTTTACATGCTGAAGCCGACATTCAGGTCACCTCCCCCTCCTCTGGTTCGACGACTTTCGCATCTCCGATGTCAATCACGTCACAACAAGTCTCGCGAGATACAGCGATTATTAAAATCCTTAAAATGAACCCACCGTGAGTTTCATAATTGCGATTGATCGTGTGTGATCGCTCTCTTTCTGTGTGTGTGTGTGTGTGTGTGTGTGTGTGTGAGATAGAGAGTGTGAGAGAGAGGAGAGAGATCTTTTAGCACAAAAATGATGAAACTGTGTTGGTGGTCAGTGCCTGTCACTGTGGGTCACGCTGTCGTCTTTAGGAAGAAGCTTTTATGCAGCAGCCCATCACGTCTTGTTTTGACAGTCGGTTTCTCAGGCTGCTAAAACACTCTGCAAACACTGAGAACACGAACATGCAGCTCTCATTCATTCTCGCCACTCCGTCCTCTTCGATCTGTCCTCCTCCTCAATCTCAGCAGCATTTCTCCTCCACACTGTCACCCCCGAGGATTTGCAGCAGGCATACTCAGACACAACAGGCAAGCGGAAGAAGAGCTTGTGTTGTCTCCCAGAGAAGTTGCGAGGAAGAAATTATCACAGCGTGTGCTTCTCTTTTTTTTTTTAAATTGTAATCAGTTGGAGCAAGTTGGCACAAAATGTAGAAACACAATGATTCTGTCACTCACATGGCCTCATGTTGATCATGTCGGCGCTCAAGAAGCTCATGCCCCCCGCCCACACACACACACACACACATTCATACACACACACATTTCCCAGAATGGCAGAAAATTATAAAAAAGCTGAGCATTTATCAAAACCTAAAATTACATCAAATGACGACCACTCAAGTAGTTGTCTACAAACCAGTTTGTTATCATTGGAGGAATAAAGAAATCATGCAAATATCTACATTTAAGAAGGTTATATAAAATACATTATGTAATAAGCATAATAGTTCAATTTTAATTAAGCAGTCAGTATTTGATCGATTGAGATGTTGCAGCTCTACTGATGATGTGATGTCCAGCCGTTAACAGATGATGTGACCTTTATCGTTGTGGTGCGCCAGGTTTGGATCAAATCCATATCATCAATCACTGTATAGTTTTTTTTCTGAAAGAATAGAAAAAAAATCTTTAGGTGAGGTGGGGACACACTGAACATCTAATTCATTTTGGTCCTGACAGGCACATACAGATCTATCACAGTATCCTGCTGTGAGTATTTTAAAAATATGTTTGTTTTTTTCTTTTCTGATGTGCTTATGTAAGAAGCTGGAAGAAGAAACAGTGAATAAAGGTTTAGAGACGCAGCAACAGCTGTGACGGAACAATGCATACACACACACACGGGGCACCATGATGGAGCGACGCTCACAAAGAGAACGGCACTAACCCTCCGCCATCCACTCCTATGAACAACCTCACTTCCTCCCTGAGTCCTGGGGACATCTTCCACGTTCGCTGGGTGTCACAGCAGACGGATGACCAGCTTCAGCAGCACCACCCCATTTCCTCCTTTCACACTAAACCGTCACACCCTCCTTCTTCATGTATTCACACACACACACACACACACACACACACACACACACACACACACACACACACACACACACACACACACACACACACACACACACACACACACACACACACACACAGATTTCACTTCACACAAGTACACGGCTACTTTGCTCTGTGATTTACACACACCGCTTACCACCTTTGGGTGTAAATTCAAAGTCAGCCCAGCAGATTGCGTGGAATGTTAAAGGTCACACCACCCGAGCCTGTATGGGCTTGTCATCACGGTGGCCTTTCTGGTGGCTTCATGTTTCTACATCACACCTGTTTCTACATCACACAGGTGTCTCCAAAGTGAGAAATGTTTACCTAATTAAAGTAGAAACAACCACATAAGCACACATGCATACACACAGGCATTCATCGATACACATTCACAAACACACATATTTTTAGGCTGATGTAGCAGCTGCCAGAAAACGACGTGCAGCTGGCTGCAGTTTCTCTTACTTCCAGTGACCTTAGGAGCAAACTAGATTATGTTAACGAGACAACAAATATTCAACAGAGGACAGGAAGGCATGTGTCAAAAATTGAGTGTCATATGAAAGCAAAACTAGATTTCCTACCGATTTGCTCGTGTTTCGATTTCTGGGGGCGACTTGTTTGGATCTGCTGAGATAGTCTGGAGGGTTCGGAGGGGAGAGGGGAGCCGAGTGCTGCAGTGCATTTATTTTTATCAATACTTAAGCATTAGAGTTCATTCAAAGCCATATTAACGCCTCTGGTAAAACTCCACCCTCTCGCACATCTCCAAACTTCCCTTCTTCTAGCAGCGTCACCACACAGACACACTTTTCAATTTCTGCAGAGAGAAGGGGACAGGGGGTGAAAAGCCTCTTCCAGTATTACATCTTTTCTACTTTATTACCAGTCTTCTGGGAAAGTGGGCGCAGCACTGCAGCCGGGCTATCTGTTTACATTTTCTTTACAGGACGATATTGGAATTATAATTGTGTTCTATGGTGCCTTCTTTTAGTGCTTCTGTCTGTTTAAAGGTCCTGTGGACCCGGGGAGATGAAGAAAAATGGACCCCTTTTGAACGATTCGATTACTGGGGATGAAAATGCAGCTGCACACTGGCTCTTTTTTTCTCTCCTCTTTTCTGTTTTCCTCCAGGTGCCGATCTCTGGGGAGCCTCAGTGCTACAGCTGGACCGTCACTGATGCACACACGGCAGCGTTAATGCATTCACAAATCATTTCCTCTTTACACAGATGTAGGAAACACACAAGCTGAAGTAAGAGTGAAATAAGCCAACTCTCCTATGAATGAGCACAGACGCTGCTGCAGTGACATTAATTACTATCGACTGGACCGTTCTCCTCTCACTCGGCAGAGGTCACCGTGTAGAAGTGCTGCATGTTTTGTGTTTGACGTTGGTCTTGGAGATGAGATAGCGCTGCAGTGTTAGAAATATAGAAAATGAAATTTAGACTGGTTTTCAGTGCAGCCTTTGATTTATAATTCAGTGGATGGAATCTTAACAGGAGGATGATGCCCGCCTGCATAAGCAGATTCAGGAAGTCCAGCAAGTGTCGTAGTTGGGACATGCCTGGCCTTGGTGTGTG
>CAAKHB010007825.1:78466-89299 GCA_901007665.1 Aeoliscus strigatus
GAAACCTGCCCGCCACTTCCACACAGGCCAGGGAGCAGGTGGCCCTCGGCTGCAGGATTAGCCCGCGGGTCTGTTCATTATGGTGTGGCGGTGGAAAAGAAGTCAAACAGCGATCTTTTATTTGTGCTAAAGAACGTCTTCAAACTGAGGAAGGTTACAGGCGAGCTGCTTGAGAATGATAAAGGATTAAATAAAAGGGAAGGTGTCTGTTCTGTCGATTCACAGCCAACTGCGGCGCACACACACTCACACGCACACGCACACACACACACACACACACACACACACACACACACACACACACACACACATCTCAAGGACGTACAGCACAGAAATGTCGCTGCCATTATTTAATGGAAGTTTAATTATTTCCAAAAGCATTTTCTGAAACCCCGCCGCTGAAAGTCCCTCCTATCTCTGCGTCCCCTTGACAACCAAAATCTTCCCACTGCCCATGGGAAGACAAAAAATGGAGGGAGCATTCAAATGGCCGAATTAATGTTTCCACACGATAAGCGAGCTTAATAGAACGCTGACAATCACGGCACTCACCCTGCCAACTAGAATTGGATCGGGTCCAGAAAATTCTTCCAGCACAAACATTTGATTCCAAACCCATCCTCTCTTGGCGCGGCTCAGCAAACGTTGTCCTTCGCCAAGGCTGCTCACCGCTCCCGCGGACCAACCGGTTTGTGTACTTCTGGACGGGCCGATGAGAGGAGTCGTGGACACGCAGGCAACTGAAGTAATCCACACCAGCAGCAAGGACATCCACAGATCCACGAGCACCTCCACGGACCTTCTCGTCATCCTGTCGGTTTTGTTATGTTACTTTTCGCTCTGTGTCTCTTGCTCCGGCCCCCCCCCACACTCACTCTCTCTTCAAACCAACAGCTCCTTCTTAGATAATGAGAAAAGGTTACTTGTGTCCTCTTTGAACGGTGGAGCTCGCATTCATGGTGTGATAAAGGTCACTTGCATGGCTTGGCATGCCTCCATAGCAGTTGGTGTGGGGGGGGAGAGGGTGAGGCGCTCAGCACAGCATCCATTTGGCGTTATTCTGAGGGGGAGACCTGTAAGAGAGCAATCACACATTGTTAGTTAATCTTCTGAGGAACTGGCAGGAGGCACGGAGGAAAAATAAATGTGAGAGAAACATTTGGACAATCAGAAGTATAATCTGCCGGGAAGATGAACACAATCGTTTTCCTCACAGATAAAAAAAAATGTCATTCAGGTTGAGAGGTCAAGTTGGTCATTAAAATGATTTGGTTGGTGTGGAGCAGCAGCTCATTCCTGCCTTTTGAAGCAAAGATTGCATCTTTCCCCGGAAAAATCCTGAAAGGTCTTTATCGTTCATAATTCATCTGCACAATAAAAATCCTCACGTCCATGTGAGCATGTCTGCAGGTGAACTGCACAATGTGAACAGCTGCTGCTGCGGCTGGCTGATATCATAGTAATCCAGATTAAATCACTGGAGGCATTTGGATTCATCATTGAGTAAAATATATGATATTATGCTGGAGGATTTCTGAGAAACATGTTCAAATGTGTTTAACACAGCAGACAAATAAGAAAAGAATGAAAGAAGTGTTCATCCCACTGACGTTCACAGTGTCCTCAGATGAAGGGAATGCAGGCAGACATAGGTCCGTCTTTGTGCCTGCTGTAGGTTTGCTCTGCTAACTTTTACCTCACACCGTTGTGTCACTGTGGTCGTGTGCTGTGGGGAGTCAGACAGCTTCAGTCCAAGGACAATAAGCGGTGGAGTGTTTCACCTCCAGCCAAGTGCAATAAAGTGTGGAGTGACTGGAGTTATTGTGACATGCTGCTAAAGCCTCCGACCTCCGGACTGGAGCTGGATCAGAAAGCACCAGCAGCTGCCATTGACTTTGAATACATGGCGTTTAAATGAAATATTTAGGTGTTTTGAAGTCGCTGCCTGACGGTTCAGCACCACTCGGGTCGGACAGCTCCTCACCGCTGAGCCGGAGCCCGGAGGAGGAGGACGCGGAGCTATCCCCGGCGCTGGCCGGTCCGCTCTCATTGTGAGAAATAAAAAGTTTGAAGGCGCTTTCAGACATCACAAGCACACACCTAGGGTTACTGGAATAATCCTGTGTCAAGTTCTAGTCCACCGGTCCACATCGGCGCAGCAGACGTGTGGGACCAGAAGACGGACGAGAACCTCTGGACGTGACCAAACCAACGTGTGGAAGCACTTGTGTGTCATGGTGCTCCGGTGAATGCGCCGCCGCTCCGCAATGAGAAGTCCTCTTTACGCACCTGCTGCCTGCATGTACCAAAGAGATGAGAGGGTGTACTTACTGCAAAGAGTCTTTTTTTCCGCAGCGGCATCATGTCACATTTTCTCCTCCGACGTGCGTAGAAAAAGTCCGACGCGTTCGGCTTCAAATCCCTTCTGCGGTTTTCTAGGCGGAGTGGCAGTGTGTGCTCAGGTGGTCGTTCAGAGCTCCGACGGGCTTGCTGGCCGACTGTAAAAGTGAGGAGGAGATGGAGGAGAGATGCGCGGCGGCGGAGAGAGCCTCCCCTCCGCGGCGCTCATTGGGCTGATGAGCGGCGGGTCAACAGGCGCACAAATGACGCGCAGAGGTTGGTGCGCACGTTTGCTGTGCACATTTCATAGGTGTGCGGATTAAAACATCTTGGTGGCTCCTCTCCTCAGTCAGACCACAGTTGGCCCTCGTTATTAGTGAAATGAAGCCAGACTGTCAGTGAAATGGAGCCGAGGGTGATCGTTAACACCGTCATTTGATCTGGCGTACGGCTGGACACACACGGACACACACACACACACACACACACACACACACACACACACACACACACACACACACACACACACACACACACACACACACACACACACACACACACAGGCACCGAGACCTGTCGTCCATCACATTCGTGCCATAACACACACTATATTTACTATTGACAAACGGATGATGAGACTGAGAAGACAAACAAGACAAAAACAGTGGAAGACAAAAAACAGGGGAATTAACTGGTCCAATAAATCAGTTAGGTCAGTTAGTGAAAAGGTCATGGTCATCATAGTGTGTGTGTGTGTGTGTGTGTGTGTGTGTGTGTGTGTATGTGAGAGAGAGCGCTCACAGCAGCAGGATGTCTGAGTGACAGCAGTCGCAGCGCCATGTGGGGCGCCCTCTAGTGTTTTTTTGCGGTCCCTAACTCAGTCGGAGAGGTTGGTGGATGGCCTGACATCCTGACATGTTGCATGAGAATCCCAGAGATCACACACACATTCTTTAGTTAAATCAGGTTATTGGTTTGACCTCTTACCTCAAGTAAAAGTGTTGTTGGCCAGGACACCTGAGGTTATTGGTGGAGTCAAGTGTTTCTCTTACATAAAGTAGGATGCCTCTCCAGTCTGAATTCAGAGTTTATCTGGTTATGTGCTTGTTGTTATTGTCACTAACATCACACCTTTTTCTCATCTTATACTGTCCTAGAAGTTTGCAGCACCTCCACTGATGGTCTCATTCTTTGGTAAAAGTTTGTGAGGTTGAGGTGAGGTGAGGTTAAACAAATAAATGAATATTCATATTCCTTCCGTCTTATGAAAAAGGCAGACACACCCCTTCCTTCCAGCATTCAACTTCTTTGTTGCTGATCCAATAAATATTGAATTTTTGCCCAGTGAAACGACCCGTTGCTCTCTCCAACTGATGCTTCGCCTTTGACCCCAGATCCAAAGATCCCAATTACCAAAGACATCAAGTCAACCATTATTTATTTCCGTATCATTTAATTTCCCTCCCACTGAAACTTTGATGTTGCAGCTTCTTGTCAGATGGGAATTCTCCAATCATCTTTTTTAAAAGCTTCTGCTGCATAAAACATGAGTCTGTAAACGTTGAGCCGTGTTTCTCAACCTCAGTATGAATGAAGAGTTCACTGACTGACACGCCAGCTTATTCGTCTCGTGTCGGGGGAGTTAATGTGCTTAAATATGTTTTAAAAATAGTAAATTAAATGGAAGTAAGTGAACCTGCTATCACAAAATGGAACAAACTTCAAGCTTGTATTCATGCTGAATATGTGAAAACTATGTCAGCATTAACTTTCAAAGGTGGGCTAAAAGCTCCGGCATCTGCTCAATAAGAGACCCACTAATCATTTACAGTCTCCTTCTTTGAGTGGCGTTCTGTGCAAATGGAAAGCTCCTGACTTTAAATTAGTGATTAATGCCACTGACATGGTCTCTGCTAGTGATCAAAATATCAGATGGCTTCGAAAAAGGCAAAGTAAGTGAAGGGGAAATGGTCTTTAGAGCCCAGGCATCTTCAATCGATCATTAGTTACTGCTTTGTCAGTGGTATTAATCACAGAGCTGCTGCAGCGTGCACCACACACTTCCACATTTCAGACGCCCCACAGCAAGTCACCACAATCACTGTTATTACAGGAGATTCTGTCGCTTGATTTATATTCTCTTCTAGTTTTTTTTTAGTCCACAAATCAATCAGGTTAAGCACAATTTAATGTTCAAGGAGATGTGAATGTCCTGCCCATATCTTTTCCATGCAGGGGAAAGAAGACTTTATGCCCAAATTTATTCTGCAGTGTTATTTGTGCAATAATGACGAGAAACTGAACAGAACTGACTGTACACAGACATAAAACTAAATAAAAACAGGTGATAAAAGGGGAAAATATTGTATATCGATATTGTCTTTCTAATTTTATAGTTATATCATGTCAAGTATTTTCTTATTGTCATAATTTCAACTTTTTTAAAATAAAAAATTAAAATGATTAACTGTTTCCTATAATCATTTCCAACTCATTTAACAGCATATCAGAAAACACTTAATTTTCCTGATCGCCACAATACATAATTAATAAGTGATAAATGGGGAAAATAAATTATATCATCTTTAGAATTCTGAACATGTTAACTATTTTCTTTCTTGTCATAATTTTTTGATTTAATTTTTTATTTCTTAAAAAAACCCTCAGAATGATTAAATGATTCCCATAATTGTTTCCAATTAATTTAACAGCATATCAATAAACACTTAATTGTTGAAACCCTATTAATTTGATACAATTAGTATAGCCCAGCATCACAATTACAATAATCTCAATAGACTTTATAGTCTGCATAATACCACATCCTCTGTCCCTCCACCCTTAATCATGATGAGGAAAAACTCAGATCCAGGACCGGCAGGTCCAGAAAAAGGAGGAACTCCAGATTGGAAGGCAACAGACCTCTGGGAGAGAGAAGGAAGAACAAACATTTTGTAGCAATTGTTGATAGAAGAACAACTAAAATTTGTGGGAAAAAAACTGCATTCTAAGCCAGTCCCAACTATAAACTTTGTCATAAAGGAAAGCCTTAAGTCTGTTCTTAAATAAAGAGCAGGTGTTGACCCCTACCCTGACCCAAACTGGTAGGTAGTTCCTAAGGACGGAAGCCTGTAGTGTCAGACATCGTATGAACCATATGCAGGTGATTTCAAGTCCAGGAGAAATGTGATCTCAGTTCCTTTTAGAACACGAGCAGCAGCGTTTTGGACAAGGTGAAGGGCTGAGGACGAGCTGCTGGATGACGGGAACACTTCCAACACACATCTAATATTCTCAGTAAGAGAAAAAAATAGATGCAGCTGCAGAAGAAGGACTAAAATGAGCCTTTATTCCAGCATGTTTGGACGAGACCATCTTCATCAGGACAACTCTCCAGTCCACCTCACACAGGCTGACGACTCACTTAGGGTGCTTCGTGCCCCCCCCCACACACACACACACATTGTTACTAAGACACTGACATTTGTATTTGCTGTTTTAACCCCTCGTCAATGATAAAGTTGTCTCTTTAAAATGTTGTAGTGCGTGATATGTAGCAGTTATGAAGCAGGACATAATGACCCCCCGAGCCTTGAAACTGACAGTCAAGACTCTCAGACATAACACGTCCGTCCAACATTCTCCTCCTGCATCATTCTGTTTCTCTTGTTACAAGTCACAGACCCACTGATCCCTCATCCTGATGCACCTTTTGTCAGACATTTTCCTGCCTGAGGTGGTGATAACTAGTAATCATGTTTTTCTCACATGATGCTCCTTCATCACTCAGCTTTATTTGTCTTTTATTGCTCTTGTAACCGATGGTGTGACCACTGAACTGGAGGGTGGCACAACCACCAATTTAAAACTATCACACATTTTTTCCAGTACTTTTCTGTTATATGCCCCAGCTGTGTGTATCACAGCATTTAGGAAGGACTGTGCAATTTAATTTGCCAATTAACAAAACAATGGCATCAAGGTAGTGGCGTTTCCTCATAGCAAGACAATCCCAGTTTCAATGCTCTTTTTGTGTATAGTTTGCATGCTCTCCTTGTGCGTGGGTTTTCTCCAGGTACTCCAGCTTCCTCCCGCCTCCAAAAAGCATGCTCAGGTTAATTGGTCACTCCAAATTGTCCTTAGGTGTGAATGGTTGTCTGCCCTTCACGTGGCCCTGTGATGAGCTGGTGACTGGTCCAGGGTGGACCCCATCCGACCTCACATGACCGAGAGCGGAAGATGGATGAATGAATGAATGAATGAATAAACAAAACAACTAACTGACCGTTAATTCTCCTCACACAGGTGGATTTAAAAAAATAAAAACACTGTCTGCCTGCAGTGCATAAATCAATATAATAACAATCAACTGCCAGATGTTGAGTCAGTGGCTGGGTTTGTTGCTTCTGATAGTAAATTGAACATCTTTAGTTTGTGGATGAAACAAAATATTTGAGGGGTTGTCGTCCTTTGATACCACTTCGGAGTTTGGGAAATGCAGACGTGTCATTTTAAAGACAACACAAATAATCATCTAATGGAGAAAACGATTGACAGAATAGTCCATGATGGATGGAAGTAACTGGTGTTTGCAGCAATGGTCTGGATGCAGATGTGAGAGCTTACAACCCATCTCATACTATGTCAAATATAGTGTGTCATGTTGCAGCACCATCTGGAGTAATACCCACAGATTCTCACTGACCGTGAACACAATACTGCAGTTTGCTTTCAACCGTGTCCCCCTAACGTCCAGCCACTTAATGGGGCCAAACAGAGGTGATGGTTGTCAGAGTGTTTGACAGGGGTCAGCTGGAGAAGTAAAAAGAGCTGTTTTCTTTGTCTAAATTGTCTTCCTGTTCCTCCTCCTTGCCATCTCGGTCAATAAAACATCGAATAGTGTGAATCAGTGAGAGTGCTCCTCTCAGTCGGCATGTGGCTGGTGGGCATGAAAGGCTCGGAAACACTCGTTGTTCTTCATCATCGAGTGCTACCCTCTTCATTTGTCTGTAATATTAAGAGCACAATCGAGCACTCAGGCTCATTCTTTCCAGTCGGCTCCTTCAAAACTGCCTCAGCTGATGTCAGGCAGGTTTTTTAAAATCCCTTTTGTGAGACGCTGTGAATTGTTTTAAACGTCAAAATACGCAAATCACTGGTGATCTCCTGTGAGTCCAGAAAACAAGGTGGAAAGTACAGGACAAAGAAAAAAAAAAGAAGCGCTCAGTATTCATGTTCCTGGCAGTACATACAGACAACCTACTCACTTCACGATTCAGTGTGTATGGTGTCGAGCCAAGGTATAAGAAGAGTGGGGGCGCATTAGCATTCCTTAAAGCCAGACTTTAATTGGTGGCAGATTAGAGTTAATTGATTTCACTGATAGTTTTAGACCTCCTGAAGATGATTAAATGCAGCGTTGAGAATTCGGATATGTTGACATTTTAAGAATGAACAACCTGTAACGTGCAGCTGCAACATAGCTTTAACTAACATCTTAATCATGCAAATTGAAAAACACAGCAGATTTAATTATCACTGGTCGAATCATTGCTCCCCATTAATTATACCGGCCTTATTTATTCATGTTCACATATCTGTTTCACTTACTCCCCAATTACGCAGGACAGTCCTCAGACCCCTGCTGATAAAACAAACAGTAATTCCGTTCCTGCTTCATTAGGAGACACATGTAACGAGACGCAGAGAGAAGGCGACACAGATGAGGATCCAAGGTGGAAGAGTACAGAAATTATTATTACACTTCATACCTCCTGTTGTGTATTGTTTCACTCGACAGACATTCTACATACTGAAGATTTCACCATCTGAGCAAGTTAGAAAGAAAGAAGCATTCACCAAACTAAAAACTAAAAACTAAAACTAAAAGAATGGACAGATAACTCTTGCTGTTTCTCTACAGGTTCCCGCCCTTTAGTACTGCTGTCAACGAACAGTTGAATGGAAATGCGGTAACCTCCGCTGAACAGGAAGTTCTTGAGTAAAAATGATTTCAAAATAAAAGACAAATGCAAACATAAAAATTAGGCTATACAGACCAGAATATGTATTATTATTTAAGAATATTGATTTCCTTGTGCTGAACAAGAAACAGATGCTCTACACACTACAGATATTTCAAAGAGCTGAATGATGTCTTTTAAAAGTTCATTGTTAGAAGCAGCTGACAAAAAAAGAATAAAACCTCCTTTTGCTAAGCACAAATATCGAATTGTCACATAAGTGCTCAGATGCACCGAACAGCAGCTGTAAATAGAAACTGACAGTTGATTTTATTAAAGGGACATTTTACTTATTGGGTTTTGAAGCCAGCTCTTTATCTGGACTGATTCTGAAGACGGAATTGGCTCTCCAAACTGCACTCTGTCTGTCAGCCTCTCTGACAGTTGTGATTCTTTATGAGTTTCAGCAACATGAATGTGGTTTAGAAGCACGTTTGACATTAATCTGTTGTAATGTGAGAGGGAGGTTATCAATGACGACAAGACTCGGCTATGATGAGATGAGGACAGACATCAGTGGACGCTGATGGTTGTAATGAATGGAGAGACTGCTGCTGTAATGACACTTCACCTCTGATAGCGTTCATTAAGACGACTCGCCACTTGTTTGACGGGAATGAGAGATGAGCTCTGCTGTTCCTCGTCAGGCGAGTGACAAAATCTCAGATGAGTATGACAAGTCTCAGGTTCGCTGTTGTTTGTTTTTCAGTGAAAGGGGTCAAATGAGCATGACAGAAGTCCAGAACAGCTCACAAACACACACAACAGTTGATCTGCCACCCAAAACATCCCAATACTGAAGGATGTTCACCATCAATCAAAGCAACTAGTTAAAACACACACACACACTCACGAACGAAAGAGATGCATAATCAACAGGCGATAGTAAGTCGTAAATAAAATAGAACAATATGAAACTGAACTAGTATAGTTTGAAGGGTTACTGCCATTTTGGCTCTGGGGTCAACACAAAGTTTCTTTTTTTTAAGGGAAACTGATCCTCAGGAATTTGAAATAATACTTTTTTTACTTTTATGGTGACAGGCAGGTTAATGTGCAACCACAACCCAGTACAAGAAGCTAATGAAAGAGCTAAATAAATACATTTTTAAAAAATGCATAGCAAATAAACATCTATAAGCATCTATAAGAAGATGTTCACTCATCAATTCATCCCTGGTGGATAACTGTCAGGAAATGGCTCATGGCTTGCAGCTCGGCAACCATGGGATCACCAGGTTCTTTTTTTTCCTCACACCAAGACAAGGCCTCAGAGGGGTCTCCGGTTTCTAATTAATAATTGGTACATGTGGTCCACGCTATGTGCGATTATTTGAAGTCATTAGGAACCACCCCCTTCTAAGGAGTCTAAGGAGAGTAAGGAGGCGAGCAGCAATCCTGCAGGGGACCGCACAGAAAGTGTTGTGCTCAGGAAATAGAATTGTAATGTACACTGATCTTGTTCCTGAGAGTATTACAAAATAACAACTATGTTCTTACATGAAATTAAAAGCAGAAGTGTTTTTTTTTCTCTTCTTCAGGCTAGAATAATCTTAGTGGTGAAAGATTAACGTCTGCACACCAAATCATGTCAGGAACACAAGGCAACTCATCATCAGTCAAATTCCTGCAGTGTTTGTGTTCCCCATATCTTGTAGCTTTCAAGGTCCAAAAAAGCTTTTCCCTTAGAGTGGAGGGGTCCATACAGTTCCCTTTGTTTTCAGTGGAATTAACCAAAGGAGACAGCCAAGTGTGGAGCGCTGTTTGATGACAAACACTGTGAAATACTGTATCATGACAAATTAGAGAACGATGCAATTTGCATAAGGTTTTACATCCAAATTGACAAAGTGATTGTGGGAGAAGAAGAAAAAAGGCACGTGGGTATCAAAGATGGCATGTCGGCGACAACAGTGAGAAATCAAGGCACGTATGGAAAGAGCTGGAGGAGAATGGAAAGCACCCGGACAAACACATCCAGGCTATTGATTTATTGGGTAGTATAGTCTTAGAGACGGGGGCGAGATTGATCAAATGGAAGGTTATCCTTATTCACAGAGGCAAGCTGTTTGCCAATATCCATCACTGGAAACTCAAAATGGCTTTAAGCATCCTTGACATTCTCCGACACTGCAGAGCCAGCAGTGATTGTTTCAGGCTCCATGCTGGCTGAGGCCTCGTGTCAGAACACCAGAGTTAAAACAAGCAAAGAGAAGGCATCCTAAGGAAACATGTGGAACCCATCACATGTGAACACGCTAACAACAAAGTGTTACACACACAAATGTGCTAAGGCAGTGGTCTCCAACCTTTTTGTACCAGCGACCAGTTTCACACAGAAACACTTTCTCAAGGACCTGGTAGGGGCGTGAAGGTTCCAATAACAAAACCCTTAATCATGATATTTTAGTATGTGATCTGAATGCAACAATCACATTTTATATTAGTCACTTTCATGAACTATTATATA
>CAAKHB010007825.1:91939-111133 GCA_901007665.1 Aeoliscus strigatus
TTGACCTTAAGAGACGTAGAACTGCTAAAGCTCCAAACCTGTCACCAAATCTTTGTAAATGTGTTTTCTCTCTGTGGTTATCCAAGAGTAGCTGCATCAAACTCCTCATGTTTGTTTTAGAATGAGGTGGGTTGTTCATGTATCACACAGACTGTCAGAGTAGAAAACTAAACTTAAAATATAAAACTAAAAAAATAAGGAATGCCGCACAGCTCCAAATAAAAAAAGGGATTTAGTCAGGACAATGTTTCATCACAGGGCCTTCGTCAAGTCGACCAACAATATCCATGATTTTTCTTTCTGTCAGAAACATTTATAATTAATATGTTTGTTAATATGTTAATGTGTTTGCATTGTTATTTCATTGTTCCACTTTGGACAGAAGGACACGGTCATCCAACAGAAAACAAACCCACTGGTCGTGTTACAGGCAGCAAATTAATACCGCTGGTATCCTTTAGAAAGCACACACCCTCTAGTGGTCGTGTAAATAACAAGAACATGACTTAGTCAGGTATGTTCTAAGTGTCTGTAACTAATGTAGAACCCCTGTCTTAACCCAAACCCTGAACTGAATAAAAACATTTATATCATCCTGTAAAGCAGTGGTCCCCAACCTTTTTTGTACCAGGGACCAGTTTCACACAGAAACACTTTTTCAAGGACCAGGTAGGAGCGTGAAGGTTCCAATAACAAAACCTTAATCATGATATTTTAGTATGTGATCTGAATGCAACAATTACATTTTATATTAGTCACTTTCATGAACTATTATATAATAATATCAACTCACCAACATGTAGAATCAGTGGGCGCTCTGGGCTTGTTTTCCTGCAACTAGACGGTCCCATCTGGGGGTGATGGGAGACAGTCACACTCCAATCGTATTCCTTATATCCAGTCTACTCCGTTGTTTCTGTCCTTAATGTTCCCGTTTTATTTTTCTTTCAAAATATTCTGAGGTCTTTTCTTTTAATGCCGGGTGTTTTGTCTCCATGTGGCGGCGCAGTTTTGATGGTTTCATGGCTTCATTAGCAAGTCTGTCACCGCATATTACACCGAGTGGGTGTGGGGCTTGAGAATCACCTGTTGCGATGAACCCGTAACTCAGGTAGGAATCTTGGTATTTTCTTTAAAATGCGGCAGTTTTTTTGCAGGCAGTGTGTGAGCCTTCTGCTGCCTCATCGTTGTCTCGTTTTTCTCTTTCCAAAAAACTCTCCAGTGAACTCTGTGTCTGCCTCGTTTTGTGAGGGCTAGCTTGTATTGCTGATACAGGATAAATACGCGCCAAAGAGTCAAACGCGGAAGTTGGGCGAGGGTGGACGTGGTTGTCTTTCAAAATAAGACACCCAGAATCAAAAACTTTTTTTTTGATATATTTTAGATGTGTATATATCTTACCCTGTACCCCAGTCTGTCTGATGTGTCAGGTGTGTGTGACTGTCACGCACCAGGTGGCTCTTCTTTGTCTACGTGTTCAGATAGAAACTGGTCAGGAGTTAATGAAACCTGCAACACTCACTGCACATCCAGATGGACTTTACCGGCACTTTAATATTGATCTGCACCACAAAGCACTGTACCACCCATTTCCCTTACTGTAACATAGGTAACATATGGGATATGTAATGTCATTTTATTCTATTTGTTCAATGCTATCACCAGTCATGACCTATTTTTAGATTATTTGCGTGTTATATTATGTTACATATTATTTTGTTTAGCTGGAATGTTTTTGTTAAAATTTGTAAATATTGCATTTTCACTATTTATCTCTAACTGTGTTTTTTTGCCTTTACTGCTGCAATGCAGTGAATGTGGGACACTAACGGCTGATGTTGTCTTTGTAAATCTCAGTGAAGTAGAAGATGTCGATCAGCTGTCAAACAGGTCAACCTGTTAATTCAGAGAGCTGTTCTGCTAATGTTGCAATGGATTACCGCTAACGGGCATCCCCCCCGTCATGACGAGTTAAATGAGCCTCTGCAACAAACTCATAACATTTAAACACAGTGCAGTATACCTTGATGTGACAGCACCTAATTGAATTTCACTGGCAACAGAAACAGTGTACAGATAACGGCTCGTGAAGAACGAGTCCAGATGGACTGAGTGCCGCTGGAGGCTCGGCTGAAGTTCTTAAATCCAATATGGGGGATTAGAACAGCGACGGGGGATCTAAATCAGAACTCACCTCCAACCGAGTGATTTTCTGTTTGGCTGGCAATACCAGAGGACTACAATCAATAATAGACCACTAAAAATGATTTCACATCCATGACCTTTAGCAAGAGGAGTTATCACATCTGGCAGAAATTCAGTTAGTGAATGCGCGACTGCACTGAAAATGACACGATCAAACCAGCACTAAAAAGAGCCGTTCTCTCTTGGAATTATATTACCTTTGATGGCCGGCAGCCCGAGAGTCTAATAGAACTGAGAACGTTGGCTATAAACCAGCACCTTGACCTCGCGGTGTGGGGACACGAAGGGGGCTCGCCCCCGGAGGGCGGATGAAGACATCCAGCACCATAGTTGTCCACTGAACAACAGACAGACAACGTACCCTCAGCATGTCCTCACATTGCTTCGGTCAAGTGGAGCAGAAAGGTGACGGAGACCTCTGCACTGCCACGATGTGACCATGTGGGCGAGGAGCAGCGGAGCCGGGGCTTATAGGGATTTCTGCAAACGCGGTGAACTCAGCCATGTGGCTGTGAAGCCTGAACTTGTTGTTGCCACGAGCAGAGTTAAGGACAAGAAAGTAGGACAAAATGTTGGTTAAATTAAAGGCAAAGATAAAAGAGGGAAGTCAAGCAGCAATGAGCAGGCTACACAAAGAAAGTCAAGATCTACTGAATAATACATGTCGTTCTCTAGTAGCAATGGTCTCACTCGCCATTGTGCTCGAGGCGAAATAATACTTGTATCATAGATGCACAAAGTGAAAAATGGCCGTTAGGACTATCTCCAGTTCTACAGTTTTACTTCATAAACATTGTACATCAATGGATGTGAAACACTTCAAACACGAGCGTTGGAGGAGTGAGTCCCATCTCTCACTTCTACTTGTATACGTGCACATCTTGTCTTATTATCGTACCTCACACAAGAATTATGGGGGGAAAAAAAGCCAATAAAAGCATTAGACCCCATCAAATCTGTACACATCAAACCACTCACCACAGCTTGGATTTGCATATCACAGATTTCTGCCTCTTTGTTGAACATTCATTCTGACAACATCCCCGTTTATTGTGGCCCAATCAAACACACACTTTGCATGAGGCAGACAGCGTATGTACGGCACAGCCTCACCAGGCTTTTCATCAGACGACACGCTGAGTGACCTGAATGAAAATTGTGTGTAGGAATGAGATGACAAGAGGAGAATGAAAGCTGTATTCAACTTGTAGGTAGTTTCTTTTTATCTTCTTTTTTTTACATTTAAAAAAAAGTTTTCAAGGGTCACGACAGGTGGAGTGAGATAAAAGATTTTGAACTATACCTTTTTTTTCCAACGTACATTTTTATAATGTATATTTTTGTTGGTGATGTGAAAATAGTATTAGTATAGTATAGTAAACACTATTCATACTGTGGTTGCGTTAACACTGATCTAAAATCATCAAATACTAATATGTAAAAGACAGTAAAAAAAGTTAAAATACTACATTCATATTAATAATTCTAAATATATAATGAATGAATGAATATAATGAACAACATTATATAACCTAACCCACAGAAATACAGTATAAATAGGATTTTTTAAAATTATTTTGGCCTAAAAAGGTTTTTAGATTTCCCTTTCCACTATATTGTAATTATTTTATGATCTGATCTTTTCCGGATTTGTTTCTAACTTTCATTTTTTTATGTTAGAACTTGCTCAGCTGTCAGCTCAGATCATCTCCCTGCACTGGTTTTACATTCCCTTTATACAGTGATGCCCTGCACATAACCGCGTGCCCCCCCCCACACACACACACACACATGCACGCACGCAGAATATGAGGCAAGTGTATCATAAAAAGCTGCGCATGTCAGCGCACTAATGGATTGTGTGATTGCATTTTAAGTGTTTTTGAAACTGCTTTCTATAAAAACACAATTCCAGAGAGACCCTCTTAAAACCGTTCATTTGGTGAGGACGCTCCGAGCAATGCACCATCTGAAGCGGCATATTCATCAAGAAAAATCATACAAATTAGTAAAAGCCGGCTGACACATTTACACAAAGAACATTATTAATACAAATGAGTGAATGCAGGTGCTCTGGAAGGAGGAAGAGTAGGAGGAGCTCTGGATTGAACACCCCCACCAAACACGACTGACCATAACATGTAAAACTTGTGAGATGTACCTCTGCTCTGGTGTGTGCCTCCCTTCATCAGCTGTCATGACACTGACCGATGAATCGCTCTGCATTCATTTACCAAGTTCTCGCATCAGGACTTCATGAAGGGAGATAAGAGGCCATATGAGGGAGCAGGCAGCTGACTCTGATTCTGGAGGCCAGTCAGTCTCCTCTGGCTCTCAGGGGAAATCTGTATTCCGACCATGTGCATTAGATAATAACATATCACTGACGTACCTTTCACTTGCCAGGGTTCAAGGTTGCATTCAGTGTTCCTGTGCCCCTGAAATTCTTAATAGATTCTGTTCTCAATAATTCAGACATTAGTCGGAGCGCTGCAGCATCTCTGACGGGGCCTCGTTCTATCGAAGGTAACGGCATTAATACGGAGCACCTGCATTAGGAATGTTGAATAATGAGTGAGAAACTAACGGTGACCCACCTGATACTTTGAATTAAAATCGAAAACCATTCAGGACTGATCGCTCATAACAGCACTAAGAAGCCACATTGGGCCTTAGAAGTCATCCTGAAACTGTCACGTTTCACAAAATAAAGCCAAATCCAGCACCTGAACCTTCAACGTACATCTTAGCCAAGTTACCACAACACACACTGCAAGTAAAGCAAAAAGTCTCATTGCTGCTTTCTGTGGATGTCAGCATCCCTGAGATCCTCCCTTGACCCAGCAGACATAACTCCTACTCTGTATCTGTTCATACCTGACAGGAAGGTTTGTGACGCTCAGAGCATCAGCTCGTCTAACGCTGAGGACGGCGTCAGGGGGAAGACTGAGGGTGGAGATGAGTCGCGCTGATGTGTGGGGCGTGCAGCTGAATGATTCCCATGCATCAGGGAGAGGGACAGTGTCTACTCACTGGCTTGCATGAGCTGTCCCTGGCGTCCAAACACCTGCGAGAAGGTGGCATGGCTGCAGGTGAGGGTGTCCTCCATGGCTGTTCCAGCGTCTGTGGAGAGGGAGACAAGGGGGGGGTGGTAAGGGAAGGTCAGCAACACTGCGTCATGTCAGAAGAAGATGAAAAGAGAAGGAGGAGGAGGCGTGCCTTTAGTTGTGAGGGGGCTGTGTGCGATTCCTGGTGATCAGTCTCTGATCACTCTCTGGACGCGTCCTGCTGCGTCTGCTGCTGCTGCTGCTGGAACGATGCACAGCCCTCGTTGCTCTCAGCAGAACCACCCGCTGCACAGGAAATGGGAGGGGGGGTTGCCAGGCTGTATGTCAGCGTTTGAGAGTGTGTGTGTGAGAGAGAAAGTTCTTTGTGTGTGTGTGTGTGTGTGTGTGTGTCTGAGAGCATGTTGATGTGCAGACTCATACAGGGTCTAAGTGTAGAGGACGCAGCATCGCGCCGCTTTGTCTGCAGACAGACGAGCTGGGAGAGGAGCAAAGAGCAGTGAGAGTACCATCCAGGGCGGGTGGAAGTCAGCCCTCAGCCCCCCTCCTGCACACAGGACGGGTCTGTTGTTTTCTGATCTGCAGGAGTATTCTCTCCTCCTTCTCCCTCCTCCCTCCTCCCTCCTCCACAGCCCTCATTTGCTGCGCCTCAGCAGTAACATCTCTCTCTCTCTCTCTCCCCTTCTTCTCCCTCACATCCCTTACTCTCACCACCCCACCCGATGCAAATCCCCCCGATCCATCTTAAAGCTCAGGCGCTGCTGGGAACCAGATTCTAGTGAACTTGAGGCGCTTCATCTTCCCCCTGCTGCTGAGGGAGGAAAAAAATAGGATGAGAAAGTGGAGAGGATGAATGTGGAAGTGAAAAGTAGGGCTGCTTGGGCTGGTGGTTTCCAGGGGCTGCATGTTGAAATGGAACTGTAGAAATGTGCTGAGTATAAAATAAAATGTAGCCGAATTGAACTGAGGAGTAAACATGAAAACAAGTTGAGTTGGAGCAGCGGCTCTGGTGACACGGCGCAGTGACAAATGAGCTGTGCTGGGACGAGTGAAAGCACCCAACACACTGCAGACAAAGCTTGACAAAAAAAAAAAAGAACTATGTTATCAACTGAAACCTTGTTACAGGATACAGTCAGCTTGTTGTGTGTCCAGAGTATGATCACATTCAGGACATCTCTGTCCTGTGTGGGCATGTAAGACCCAGTTGAAGAGCCTGTTTCCTCCTGAAACATTTAGGCAGGAATTCCACTGCCACAGAGTCATCGCTCACACCGCTGCTGGTCCAGGCGAGTCCACCAGAGACCCCAGAGATGCAATCACATCCTCCCATCACATCCTCCTGTTTTGAAAGGAAACAACAGGCTGCTCAGCGGGCCACAGTGGAAGCAGAAAGAAAGGCTTGGCCGCTTGGAGCAGGTGGTTCTTCTGCAGGTGGGAGGACACAAACAACTAAAGGAATAAACACTCTCTCACTATATGCATATTGGTGTGTGTGTGTGTGTGTGTGTGAGGGGGTGAACGCATCAAATGAACAACAAATCCTATTTAGCTTTAACTCAGAGTGGGAATGTATTTGAACCATGTGACTGAGCTGCTTCACTTTCAGGTTCAACATTTTCCCTCCTCCCAGAGTTAATGGGGAGGTTTTGGGGACGCAATTTTCCACCTCAGATGAGTAAGAAGTGCAGAAAAGGCCTAAGGCGTCACATGATTAACTTGAATTCTGCGGTGAAGTAAGGTCACACAGAATCTTATGTTACATTCAGTGTGAATGCGGCATGCTGAGGTGCCCTACCGTACCGGATCATATGTGTGTAACATGTCTGATTCAAGAACTAATCGTCCATCTTAACGGTCCACCCTGAGGCAATCCTGGTATTTTCAGCATGAAAGCAGACAGTCAACTGTGTTTGCTGACAACAAAGTTCCAACTCAAACAGTCAGAGGCAGCAAGAAGCTTGAAGATGTTGAGGTCAAACTGAACACCTGACCCTTCTGTTCCATCTCCGTCTTCATCAGCGTTAAGGCCGTTCTCCTTAGAGGGGCTGGAGGGCAGTGAGATTCCTGTAAGTGGTAGCCGACATAAATAACCACACTGATGGTGAACGAGGTCATCTGCAATCACTTGTTGAATCAAACATTCCTTTATGGCAAAACACCAATGTTCCCAATAACCTGCACACTGATAATCAGCACAGCACATTCACAGTGACGTTAGTACACACTGCCCCTCCAGTTGGGTAGTGATGCTAGCAGTGGTTAGCTTGACATTCCCATGTGTGCTCAAGTTTCTTCTCAGACAAATATTCATGTTATTCCTCAAACAGTCCATGCTGTGTTCCATCTCAAATAGTAAACATGGGAACCATTTGGCGGCTGCTGGAAAAAGCTGCCAATTTATCCTTGATGTGATGACTGAACTAACGTCTCACACATTTTTCCAAAGTGCAAGTGAATGCACCACCAGGTCACTACCACATTGGTTTGATCTCTCCTGAAACTGCTCCAAATTGCATTGCACAGCTTGCAGCTTTTCAGAACTCGATATGGACGTCTATGAGCTGTGGGGGGACTTTCAAACAGACTGAAACCACCAACTACCTCTCAGAGGAGAGGAGAGCTACTGCTGCTGATGTAACTTAATAAAATGATTTCCAGATGCAGCAGCAGCACAACACACATCGTCAAGTTTTAGTTCAAGTATATTAACACCAATGTAAAAATGTTTCAGCAGAAACCTGTTTTATTTTTCTTTGAGCCTTATTGGCCGCCCCAGCTTGGAAAGGAAGAGAACAAAAAACATCCCAACTTTTCTCTGAACGGGGAAGAATGATCTTCTCTTAAAATACAACAATGTGACTGATCTGTTGAAATATCTGGCAATACTTGATTTCAGCTGTGAAACCAGCCAGCGCACACCCCCCTCACTGCTCCTGCCCCTCGTAAATCTGTCTCTCAACTCTGCCGTAGTTTATTTTGTCAAGCTGCATGGAATTGCATTTTTATGAATAGAGCTCAAGCGCCGTACACAGCAATCAAGAGAGTGCAGCCATGTTTCACCCTGACACTCTGACTGAATGCAGCGGGACTCCGAGTGCCCCGAACCTCTACACACACACACAGCTGAACACCTACTGTATATTGAGCCATAAACTAAACCATCATGCCAACGTGGAAAATGAACCCATCTGCCAAAATCACTGAAGTGAAGGGAAAAGAAATCCTGTGATTTAAACTGCACGTACAGACTACATTTAATTCAAAGCCTAATCTCACTGAATACCAGACCTCGCGTCTCATCATCAGGTTTGTCCAGAGTCCGTCCCCAAAATGTGATTGCTCTCGATTTCTTTGCTCATTGGACACTGCTGCAGGTCATTCAAGGGAACATGAAAGTAGTTCAATACCTGGATAAAGTTTTGTTTCCTGTTGCTGTGCTTGGCCTTGTGTCAGTGTCTGGAAGCTGAAAACATCCTAGTTCTCTAGTGGCTTTTCTATTCCCCAGATATGCTGAGCATCAGTAAGATGCTTTAGACCGCTGGATACATCAGTGTGGCCCTCTCCATGGCAACTCAGAACACTGCACAGATATTGTGGAGGAATGGGACATGTCTGACTACGTTCAAAGGAGGAAAACTCACTTGTACCTCCCGTCCTACTGCATTTGTTTGTTTGGTGTATGACCAGTATTTGGTACTGTTAAATGTGACAAGGACGTTGGACTGATCTTTTCTTGTACCTCGTTCAGCCAAGCACAATGAACCTATCCAGCACTAGGAAAAGTACAGTGACACTTCTGAATGGCCCTCACTGACAAAAGTACACTGTTCCTAAAATAGGACGTCTCAAGGCAACCTGCATGCTGACATCAGCTGTAAGGAGCCTGCAGCAACTTCACGTAGGCTTTACGCAAGTGAAACCTTCTATCAGTGTCTTTGATTTTAACGACATGTACCGCCTCTGTCGAATTAACTGCAATGGTTCGAAACCAAACCTCCTAGGCAGAGGTCATCGTCAGCTTCATGGTGCTTTGGCACCGACTCTGGGCACCAAGAGCACTGTAGATTGCAGATGAATTCCAACGTTCACACACGGTCTTCAATGGGCCAACAGATATCTCTGGTAACATTTTAATTTGAATCTGATCAGTAGTTTTCCCATAAACAGACAAACTGTAACCAAAAGGGAAGCAGTGCACTACATCTGTTACCTATCATGTTACCGGTGGTGATGTGTGTGCGAAAACAAAAAAAAACAGTCACTAATCCTGCAAACAATCGTCATTGTCTCCTTCCTTGATCCACTCATAATCTTCAATACTTGAGAACACTCGATCATGAACCTGGAATCTCATCACCATTCATTTACACACCAAGCTGGTGCTCTCAGCATGAAAATAAACATTTGTGATTATTTCTTAATGTTGACAAAACATTTTTTTTCCCAGGTGGAAATTTAATCTAGCTTCAATTCATGTTCAATTTTTGTCGCCGTTACATGCTACAGTGTTCCAGCGTTTGTCTGCCATTCCACTGGTACAATTAAGGTACAGTCCAGAGTGAGAAGTGGACACTATAAATAACAAGGGACATTTTCATCATATGGCTCTTTAACAAATCAATGTGGAAAAAAAACTTTTACAAATAAACATTTTACAAAATACTGCTGTCTTACACTTTTCTGTCAAACAAGCATTTTGGCTTGAAAGGAAAAAAAGAAATGGGCCCATGTGTCAAATTTCTAAACAGAGACAAAGATTAGTTGTGTTGGCAGAAACGGTGCTGTACAACTGCAATAATTTGGTGCAAATTACTGGAGTCTGCTAAGTGCAACAGACCTGAATACATTCCATTATTCACTGTTTCATTAGGCCAATCGTATTGATCCCACTAGACATTTTGGCAGTTTACTTTAAAGTGCTGTGACAACACGGGGATGCAGGAGTCAAATCGGTCTTGCAGGGAGACATCATTCCCCTCATTTCACAACTGGAATTATCTGCATATGTCAGATAAAATGCTTGAAAAAGCGAGTAAAACAGATATGATTGTGATGGAGACCAGAGGAAAAGCTGTAGGGATACAAATTCAACATGAACACAATCTCTCTCTCTCTCTCTCTCACACACACACACACAGACACACAAACACACACACTTCCTGAGGACCAGTTGTTGCAGTCAACCTCTGCCATTTTTGTTTCCCAAACAAAACATGCCAATAAGATATTTTCTACAATATGATGACTACAGAAATTTTAATTAATCAAACATATACTTTGCAAATGAACGTATAAACGGAAGTAGGTGCCCTTTGGGAGAAACATGGAAATTGTTGTAATCTAGATTATACTCTATTCAGCACATGCATTAACGACTCTGCAGACATTAAAAACCTAAACAATCAAACAGAGAAAATATGGAAGGAAAGAATAACAAGTTTCCCTAACTGACATATGATTGCCATTTGCAATACATCAGCTTTCCAACGAAACGGAGCCCTAATGTTACTGTTTTGGGTCAAGTAATGACATAGTGTATAAATTAACTCCTCGTTGCTGTGTACTTTTTTTTTCCACCCATTTTTTTTTTTTTTGCAAGGCTGGCTAAAATCGAGGCTCAGTTCAGTTCAGTTCATGTGATAGACGGAAGGAAACATGTTCCCCTCCTTTAATCCAGCAAGGCAGTGGAGATGAGCAGACTTCACTTGGTTGGAGTGAACAAGCCCATCACATAGAAGTCAACCTCAGTGCTGTCAGCGCCTCGGTTCATCCACAATGTTGCCTGAGAGGTGAGCACTGGGAACCCCAGTAACTGCTCAACAATGTCAACATGGCTCACTTGGTCAGCCCATCCTGAAACACACCACACAAAACTGTTGAGCTGCATCTGTTGATGTGTCATTCCAAACTGCAGTAGTTTGTTCACACATTTCAGGAATTCTTTAGGTCAGTTGTTAACTGTATACGACTGCATGCCATCGGTCGCAAAACGAGGGAAAAAAAGACAACAAAGACAAGAACAGAGAAAGGCTTTCAGCACCGATATGAAGATGTTTTGGTTAACTCACAATAAAACTATTGATTAAACAGCAGTGGCTGTGACGTACATCAGAAACAAACACAACTGGACTTGTTCCCCCTCTGATTCCATTCACTCACACTTAGTCAGTTTAACCTTTTGACATAAAACATCTGCTGTCACACAAGTCTCACCTGAGTCTCTTTTGGCTCCTGAATTGAAGTTCCATCTGTTTTGGCCTCAGCAGAAGGAGCTGCGCTGGCCATTTGTAAGCTTCTGGTGACTGGACCTCCAACTCTCTCCCTCGTTCGAAGGGAGAACCGCTCCTCCTTTTTCGGCTGCTGTGGCAGTTGTGATTTGGCCTCTGCTGATCTCTTCGGGGCAGAGTCTTTGCCCATGCGCTGCATTCTCATGGCTGGCGTTTGGGCAGAGTCACTGGGCGGGTCGACATCTGAAAGGGTGGGAGGTAGAGACTGAACTTGGCCCTTCTTACTTTTTTTGTTAGCAGAAGCTGCTACTGGGAAGGAAGCAGGTCTCTTCTGAGGACCCAGCGAAGCAGCAGATTTCCCTTTGCTCGTCAGGGAGGGTTCGGGGTCTGCTGCACCAGAGCTACGGGCTCTGGTCTTTCCCAGGGGTTTAGGCTCCAGCTCTGTCGGTGCTACTTCACTATCTGAGGCTTTCCTCCGAAGATTTTTATCCACCACAGACACAGGCTCTTTTTTCACCCCGGCTAGTCCCTTCCTGCCCTTTTTAGTAACAGGCTTCAGGGGGCAGCTGACAGCCATATGTTTACTGAGACTAGCGGGATAGGTGAACTCCCGACTGCAGTGGGGGCAGACGTTGGTTTGCTCTTTCTCAACTTTCACAGCGGCCTTCTTTGCAGTCGTGGCAGATTTATTTTTCTGTGAAATAGCCTTCTGTACCAGCTGGTTCTTCTTCTTACTGAGGGCACTCATTTTTGTTTTGCCAGCATCCTGATTGAAATTAAGTCTCTTTGGCTGACCCATCCTCCGAAAAGCACCCTGGCCTGCAGCAGCCGCCGAGGGTGACACAACGCCATTTGGGCTCTTCACTATTTGCTTAAGGGAGATGGGGTTTTTCTTGGGTGTGTAACGCTTCTTATCGCTGGCGTTGGCACAGACCAATATGTGCTTGTGCAGTTCGGGCATGTTATCAAAGCTGTTGCCACACTTTGTGCAGCGGATGGCAGTGGTGAAAGTCTGTGGTATGTTATGAGTGGTGAAGTTAGTGGCAGAAGCCACAGAGCCAGCATGGGAGCGGCTATGATAGGGAAAGGGAGGTGGCTTATAACTGGGGTAGTGTTGATTAATGCCGAGACGGACATCGGGGCCTTTTGGCTTCCCCCCCTCTGAGGCCATGATCTTTATTGTAGTGTATAGCTCCTCATTGGGATCCTCTGCCCCGTCCTCTGTGTCATTGCCATTCACATCGGGCTCTTCTTTTGTTACTAACGGATTCTCGGCCGGTGCAGCGTCATCAGAAGAATCTTGCGCTGGCGTTGGGGGGCTGCTATCTTCATTGGCTCTGGATGGATCTGTGTAGTTCTGGGGCCGAAGCTTTCCGCTTTCTACAGAGGTGTGTGTGCAGGTCTCGTTTGGATGCAGATCTTTTTGGTGCTGTTGGAGGTTGCACAGATAGGCAAACTCCTTGGAACAAACTGAGCACAAAAATATCCTGCCCACACCGTGCAGCGCTGTCCGGTGAGCAAAAAGGGCTGGAGCGTCACCAAACAGCTGCACACAGAATTCACACTTGAACGGCCAATCGGCTGCGTGTACTGTGATATGTCCACCGAGCTCTTTCATGGAGGTGAACGGGTCATCACAGACATTACACACAAAAGTCTTGCAGTACAATGAGTCGACTTCCTCCGCCTCGGAGGGTTTATCAGGAGCAGCAGACTCTTCATGTGAAGAGTTCATGCATTCCTGAGCTGTATGATTCATGGCGGACTGCTCATCGACCTGGTGTGGATGCTCCTCTTTTATCTTCATCTTTGGAGGGGACTGTGGAAGGGGAGACGGGGACATTTCACGCAATGGAGGAGGGGGTGGAGATGCTGAGGGAGATGTGGATTCTGGCTGGGGTGAGACAACAGAGGTCAAAGACATTTCCGTTGAGGAGTTGAGGTCTTGGGTCATTTGTGCATTTAACGTACTGTTACAAGTAGAAGTTTGAGACACATTTGTAGTGGACAGAGCCATGGGTGGAGGCTCAGGAGAGCTTGTAGCTGAATGACTAAGTGGATCTTTGAGCGACGTGTTTGGTGAGGCCATTGGGTCAGAAACATGGTTCTCTTCCTCATTTTTATTTTCGGCGGCAAACGAAACCTCCTCTGAACCGAACACATGCTCATCCAGTCTTGGAGACATTTTTGGTGAGAGAACAGGAAGAGTTCTCAGTGCAGACGAGTCTGAAGGCTGAGAGAGTGGCGAGCCAGCTAAAGCCAGCGGGGAGGGAACGGTGGGTAGTACGGGAGGGGGCGGCGTTGGCGATGTCACACTGGAGGTGGCGGGTGAAGAGGGGTTCATGGTGACGGGAGTCAAAGAAGGCGGAGAAGGGTGAGCAGACTCTGAGGCAACGTTTGGAGAGCGAGAATGAAAGCAGTTGAGGTTTGCTAACGATGATGGCCCCTCCTCTCCTGACACAGACAAACCTACATATTCATTCATCAGCACCTTCTCCAGCATGCTGGTGTTCGGCTTTCTCTTTTTTATTATCAACTGTGTTGTTGGACTTCCCTTAAGTTCAGGGTCGAGGTTGTTCTTCCGATTCAAGCTTAGATCAAGAGCTGAGTCCCCAGACACCTTGTTGAGTGTGTCACTTCTCCTACTGACAGTGTTGGACAGGTCTAAGGGCTGCTGATTGCAGGAATTCCCTCCGCTACCGGGGGAGGACTGGCTGTGCATTCTGTTGCCAGACACGTTTGGAGCATCTGCATCTTTGTCCAGAAGGGTTCCGGGAGGTGAGACACTGCGGCTTTCCAGCTTTGGCACCTTGAGGGTGTATGAGCTCGCCGCCTCGGCTTTACAGCTCTCTGCTTTCGACGTGGGACTGAGTTGTGGAGATGAAGGGGGAGAACTGGTTCTTCTTTTAAACCTGCCAGATGCACCTGGCAGGGACGTGACTGACAGTGGGGAGGGGGACAGGCTATGGCTCTCTGTTATCAAAGTTATGGTTGACTTCTGAATGTCTTGAGTCTGAAGAAGCTGCTTTAGTTTCGGGGAGAGATAAACTGTTTTCTCTCGTTGAAATGCTGACGAATCTGACGCTTGTTGGAAAAGTTCTCCCACGAGCAGGTTAGACGAGGGGGATGAAGTGGATATTGACGATGATGAGGCTGTGAACGACGGTGTTTCTGTCTCCACTTTAAGGCTGGGGATATAAGGGGGCGTGGATGTTCTTCTTTTTAATGCTGGCTGGCAAATGTTGGAGACTTGCTTTGTAGCGCTGGTTCGTCCGTCCATCTTCAGAGCCTGGCTGATCTGACTGGGGCTGAGGATGACCGTGTCCAGACCGAACAGAGCTGCAGATCTGGAATCCACCTCTATCACCTCACAGCTACTCACCGCACTGGTCGACACTATTTTTCCGTCGATGTAGAAGCTCAAATTCTCAGAGATGTTTTTGGATATGTCCACTGCGTAATCATCCCTGTCTGCCTCGTCCTCTGTGTCGGCACTGGGCAGGTACACAGGTGGGGGGCTGGTGTTGGGGGACTCGTCGGGCAGCTGCTGTTGCTGCACTGTTGCCTCTTGCAGCAGCATGCCTTTCCTGCGAACCCCCTTTGGTAACAAGTGTCGTTCGTGTATTCTGCGCTGGTGTCGGCGCATGTTGGTGTGGGTGCCAAATGCTTTATTACAGTACTTGCAGGGATGGAGTTCCTTCGACTCCCCGTTCTCCTCTAACATAAAGGGTCGGTCAACATGAGGTGCAAACTCCTTCCTCTGGATTTCAGAGCTGTGTAGGGGTCCTCCAGTAAACTGGGACCCTATGGCTATATAGTGACTAGCTGGGCTGGTGCAGTCAGGACGAGAGAGGTCCGTCTGCACCAATGGACTGAGTACAGTGGCTGTCCCAGACAGAGAGCCGGGCTTTTTCTTCGGCCCATTTTCATGCCTTCTCTCATGCCGCCGCCGCCCCACTTGGGAGCCAAAGGATTTACTGCAGTAGCGGCACTTGAACAGATGTGTCTGCTGGTTGGTCATTGCATGAATGTGTAAGTGGCGCTCCAGCCCTTGTCTGGTGGAGAAGTGGCGTTCGCAGTGCTCACAGGGAAACGACGCTCCGTGGGGATCCCCCTCAAGGTCACCATCGGGGTCAGGCTCGAGGTCAAGATCCGGGTCAACCTCTGGTTCTTGCCCAGGAGGCGAGGAGGACTCTAAATGTACTTGTGAGACGGTATTGCCTTTTTCACCGCAGCTGAGAGTCAGGCCAGGTTGTTCCGTTGGCATGGGGGCAGGCACAAAAGAATGCTGAGCAGTTTGCTGCTGTGCTTTGTTTGGATCCTCCAAGTTATTTGCATCCTCCTCTTCTTCTTCCTCCTCATTTCCCCGCTCCACCATTGCTACTGACAAGTCCTGCACATCTCCACGGTCAGTGCTTTCCATGGGATGCGTTTCCTGGGGTTCGTGTGAGGGCCCTTGAGTTGATGGCCTCTCGTTCTCCTCCTTTGGGCCTGTGAACAGTTCACCAGGAGCATCAGTCAGCCAAAAAAAACACAATGTCGCACTGAAGTAATTGTTCAAGATGTTTACACATTTTCAGATTTTGAACAGCATGTAGTGACACATTAATGATTTGTTTGGAACATGACTGTCTAGATTTGTGTACATTAAAATCAACACACATGTCCTGACAAGTCTCTGCTGTCACCTAAAGGTCAGTGCCAGTAACTCTCTGTGGACGACAACGCACACTGGCACAGTTTCCCTGACACTCAGGTGTTTAATTGTCTGGTCAACACAGAACCGATGTGAAGAACGGAGGCCACTACGGAAAACAATACAGTACTAAATAAATGTATTATTACCTCAGTCATATGGACATGGATCAGTTTTACAAGGTCTGGTGTGAAACAGACTGCCAAGCTGCGCAATGTCTGTAAAAACACTGTAAAACGGGCAAATGGCGATGTGTCTGGTCAACATTTCACCGCTAATCACAGAAAACAATGCCGCCATAGCAGAGAGTGTGTTTCAGCAATGAGGCAAGGCGACGAACAGCGCCCGTCATTACCTGTTCACGATGCTTTATTTGATGTAAATGCTTTGTTCATTCACTAGTTTATGTTTCACCATTGGTATTTTTGTAAAGTAGCAGAGAAACTGACATTTTTATTGTTAAAATTGTCACACTGGCAGAGTTTTACTGAAGGACACATGTTTTAAACTCAGTTTCCTTGAGTTTATTCACACAGAATCAATTGTTTAAATCATGAATCGTCCATAACGTTGTAACAAACACATTTAGCTACACATTTACCCATATCCACCAGTCCTGAAAGACCCCACATCAACTTCTAGACAATCAGTATGTTTCTTGTATATACTCAATAGGGAAACATTGTGAAAAGTGAAGTGATTCATAAATTCATGTCAGTATGCTCGTATTCCTGCTAATGAATCCACTCACCTTCATCCCCAGCCCACATCTCCTCGACAGCAAGTGCGTTTCCACTGATTTTCTTGAAATCAGCCCGTCTGGCTCTCTCCGGAAGCTTTCTTTTAGCTGGAAGTACAAACACGCAGACTGGTGACAGGTTTCAAATATTTGATCATCTTTTCCACTTTCCGTTTCAATTGTCTGTTCATTACAGTTGAATTACAAAGGATTTGTGGTCTGATTTACTAATGTAAGTATTTTTTTTAACCAGCCATAATTAATCGGTTTCAGATAACTTATCCTTAAAATGTGATTTCACTCAATATTGTTTATCATCACCATGTATCAGATGTCAGCATGTGACTTGAGATGCTCGTAGTAATGAACCTACAGACGATCTCCCCATGACTCCACAGGCCCATTCAGCTTTACAGAGCTGAGTTGAGTTTCAGCTCATTGTTTAGCCCTATATCTTCTGAAGGCAGCGAGGGGAACAGAAACTGTAGCATTATCTCTTCCAGCGTCCCAAATGGGGGCACTTGTCCTTAAACCAGGTTCCACCAGTCCCACGGCTTTACTCTCTATACTTGCATTTACTTCATAAAAACGTTACTGTGTTATCTACCTCACTCTGCATTGTATACCTCTGCCTATTATTTAGTCAGCTTCCATAAGTCTCAAGTATGACCACATCATGTGACTTTGCTTACAAAGCCCAATTCATAACATGAAAAAAAAAAACACTCCAAGTCCAACACCTGACGACCAGTCAGCCACTGCTCAACGTACAGCTGCAACTTTCCAACTACACCTTTCCTTTTCTTCTGTGAATTTCTCACAAAGACCCAGTAAGTATCTGTCTGTCTGTCTGTCTGTATTTGACAGCCGGCGTTCAACCACTCCAACACATCCGTTTGAAGTTTGCTGATTGAGGATGGACTGATGATTGGGGTCACATTTCATTCTACCACGAGACGTGTTCAGAATTCACATTCTTTTTATTTATGTTTTTGTTCTGCTGGTGTAACTCACATCAAAAAAGAGAGAGCATTGACACATGACATGTCATCTACTAAAACCGGTCATATGCCTTCATGTTGTCATATTTGTACATCGATCATCATTTAAAGATGTGGCCAGAATTATCAACAGCAAACCAGATAAGATCAGCAGAAAGCCACTAAATACCAAGACACGAAACCACACGATCTTCATATGAATACAAAAAGCTACGTCCAAAGTTCAAACTGTCAAACGCCCTGACACATTCATAACCGACTCAAATTGTTATTTCAGCAAAGCGAGGAGCTCCATTAAACGCACCCGTCTCGTTTTAACAGGAACATGTGGACATTTGTCCAGTTTCATGAATTTGTTTGGAAAACTTCACCGAAAAAGTTAACGCAACGGCGTGTCCAAGGCTTTTGTTTTGATAGCTCGATGACCAGCAACGAATCCGATTAAATCGACCAGGACTGGAGTTGCTGTGTGACCGTTTACACGTCCGGTGATTCGGTTGATAACATTTGACTTCAACATCTGCTGCTACTTGCCGTGCTAGCCGTTTAGCTTCTGCTAGCATGTAAAACCGAGTGTGACAACCCGACGGACTGGTTATTCTGGACCCAAAACGTCGAGGATGATATTTTTAGATTCCCTCCGGAAGATATAACCTTAGTATTTCAACTTGTTGTCCAGCACTCGGGCTCCAACAAGGGGGCAGTTATGTAAAGCACCTGGCTAGTAAGCTAAGCTGCTAGGCCATCAAGTCCAGACTCCCGATGGATGGCTTTCATGCTTTAGGAACTCAGGGAAGGTCACATCCTCGACAGGACCCAGAGGAGGAGGAAAAGCTGCCAAAAAGTTGCTCAGATGCTCGTTCGGCAGTGAGACTGGCTGTTGTAAACCAACCGGCACATCGACCGAAACTTATTCGGGGCCGAATGAGCCCACGGAGGCGACTTAGATGTCGGCTATTAAAGTAGAGAAAAGCCCCACACATCGCTAGCAGCCACTAGCAGCTAGCTAGCTGGCCAACTTGGACTCGGCTGCAGACAAACAATCCGACCACAGCTCTCGTCGTCAACGTGCAGCTGGGACTCGAACCAGGACTCGAGTCGGGACGTGTCATCTCGGTTTCGGAAGGCAGGCCTCACCTCGCTTCGCCCTGGGTGAGTTTCTCCTGCTCAGGCTGTTGGCTCTTTCTTCCTCCAGTGCAGCTGTTATCTCCGGGTTGTCTTCCACCGTGTACCACACCAGCAGCTCCTCTCCCGGCCC
>CAAKHB010007826.1:0-34520 GCA_901007665.1 Aeoliscus strigatus
TGTTAAGGGCAAAACTGTTGGCTCTGTTATTAATTATCAGACATGCAGATGATTTTATTTATTTGTGTGTGGGTGTGAGCGGCGCTGGGGCAGCTGGGATCTGTGGTCGTGGTCACGTGGGACGAGAGCGAGCCGAGGAGTCAGTCGTCGGCTGTGGTTCACAGCTCAAACAGTGATCACTGACAGAGTGCATTTGCTTTATTAATAGCTGTGAGGGATCACTTTAATTCTACCTGCCTACGCCGTCATCATCACAGCATTGTGTTCACGCACAACTTAAAATACCTCTGCTCTGCACTGGTACATATCTGGAACATGGGTGCTCTTGGGTAAAGTGGATTGCTATTACTAGATTCAACCGATTTCTCAGGGTTGCCAGATTGGGCCATTCGCACAGATGCTGCCGTGTCTATTTTGAGACCGTGTGAGTTGAAAATGAAGTTGCATATGTCACCAGTCTGCTTACAGACAAAAGTCCTGTGGGGTCAGAGATGGATCATAATGTGCTCTTGCTAAAGAAGTTGAAAGTTGATTTCTTCCATAAAGGTGTGGATGGCGGTTGATCTGTTGTTCTCCATTGGTTTGAATATGAAATATGAAGCAGCGCGTGAATTGAAGACTTCTGAGGTGTCAGCTAGTGAAAATCGATTGGGGCTGGGTCGTGTTCATTCGGTCGTAGTAACCATCCCGATGCATAAACTGTAGGATGACAGATTTTCAAATGTTTTCACTTGCTCCCTCAAATTCAAATTGAAATCTTTGGGGAAAGAAAGCACACACTTAACAAAAAGCTATTCAGCAGATCACATATTCAATCATATTAGTTAGTGTTTCATCCAGTCACTCGTGGCACGGTTCGCTTGATGGATTCCTCCACTTTTTGCACCACCTTTCTTTATCTTCTCCCTCATTTCTAGATCTGTGTTGTATCCATCCCTGCTGTTCTAAAAAGTAAAGATGGCGAAACAAACTCTGGCGTTGACAATTGCTTCCATTTATCCTGGTTACATTTATCCTGAATGTGGTGTTATTTCTAAGTGCCAGTGAATGCACCATCAGGTTAAGTATGATGTAAATACGTTAGTGCAAGCCCTCCTGGAAGGCAAAGAGATTGAAATGCAGTCCCTGGAGTTTGAGACCGCTTGAATATGTAGGTGTATAGCAGAGCTGTGTAATGTAGATTGCATGACTTCAGTGAACTCTGCAGCTAATGACATTTCAATGCAGCGGGCAGGAACACTGGCTTGGAAATTAATGAATTATGACAGTGACGAGGACTTTATGTAGCATCATTATTGCCACTCCTGTCTGAATGCATATTAAATGTTATTTCACCTTTGCTGACTAAGTCTTACATCTTAAGATCTCATCTCAGTCATCATTCCAACAGCCTCCGTCACTTCATACATCATGCACGTTGTCTTCTTTGACTGTGTATGATCTGTAGTTGGATGTACGGTGTGTGTGCTGGATTAACAGGGTCAGAGACGCAGCCTTTCAAGAACGGAATGTCCATCCTGTCATTTTCTTCCGTCAACAACAACAAATAAAACCTCTTTTCATAAATGTTTCAGTGAAGCACAGCATCTCGGACTGAAGAGACACACACGCTGCACAGCTGCGTCATGCATTTTTTACAAGGAGGAACACACTGGACAAAATGCCACTGATTTAAAGTGCAGGTACAAAGGTGGCTGACCTGTTTATTTTTGTAGAATGTACACATTCCTTCTCACAAAGCCCAACTCCGGTGCTACGTTCTTATGAACTGAAACAGAGGCAAAACAGTGAGTGGGTGGTGCTCACTATGACACGTTTTTCTGTATAAAAAAAAAAAAAAAAAAAGGAAACTCATTTGAGCTAATTGGTTTGGTACGATAACACGGAAACAACCAGTGCACATGATTTCTGTGAATTCCCTGACGTGAACTTTGGGCCGTGTTGACATTAATTCCAGGGCTGCTGGATGCAGAACGCTGAAGAAGATGCTAATTGCGTGCAGATGATATTATGATGGAGGTGTGACGAGGCAAGTTGCCTCTAATTACATAAACAACTTTGATTGATTTTTTAAATATCACCCATGATGCAGATGCAAATCTGCGAAGCCAAAGAGCGATCCAGATTTTTGTCAGCCTGGAATATTTAGGCAATAAACTGGTTAGCTAAAGAATATCCCACCATTCACTTGTCCTGGCTTCTCTAACGTTGTGATCATCTGCCTTCAATTGTAAATGGAATATTTTGGAGTTTTTAGACACATTAGCAAAAACAAACCAGTGATAAACATCATTTATTTATCTGACATTCTGAAGAAAAGCAATTCAAATTAAATATGACAAATTTCTATTCTATTTCACTTTGTCATAGAACACTTGCTTCTCGGCCATATTTTCCCTCATCTGGTCCATTATGTCTCCTCTTCCTCACGCTCCACCCTTGTCCCTCAGTGATCATCTCCTCTGCCTTTATACTGAATCTAAAAACAACTAAATTATTAAACCTATAGTGATAATCAATCAATAACACTCTTTCTTAGAGGGCTAGACCTCTTAATAATTGACTAATCCTGGGGGGACCTCTGTCCCCACTGTGTGTGTGTGTGTGTGTGTGTGCACCTTCATGTGCTTATTTTTCTCTTTAGTTGAGCTGAGTGTCATTGAGGTACAGCGGCTCTGATGAGGACCATGGAGGAATAATTAAGCCCTTATCTCTCATTCACGGAAGAGCAGGAAAAGAGATCATTGGTGTAATTAGAATGACAAAGTCACAGGTGCAAAAAGGAAAAACAAACACAGCATGTACATAAATGTACAGAAACTACAATGGGGCCTTCATGGTTTTCTGTGATAAATACAGAAGAATGTGTCACGTTAATAAAGCTTCAAGTGCCTAAAAAGTGCTTGAATACTTCACATGCACAAACTCACAGAACAAAATGAAACACATGCATACAGTACACTTCAATATGTAAGAAGACAGACATTAAAATGAGAAAAAACACCCAGGTTTCCAGGACAATAACACAGTTTATGACAATGATACGTTAGCAGACTTCATTATTACAAATGATTTTCAATTAATTTGGTCCTAATATATATTACTATCATGTAATATTGTATGTATACTTGCATGAGTGTACATAACTACCAGTTTAATATACAGCTCAACTGATTATTGTACAGTTAATGTACCTTTTGTGTCCCAGAAATGTCATGTAATTTTAATTAATGAAAATTTCAACAAAAAAGTCTTGTGAGTAGAAATGAGGAAAAAACACTCACTCTCGACCAAAATGTTTCCTCAGTGCCCCATTCCATTCCATTCCAACGTAAATCTGCTCCGGTATGTTTTTGCATGACCAGTCACATCTCAGGTTATAACAAAATTAAGAATTAAGAATTATAATATATAATACATAATATAAATAATACATTTTAAATCATTATAACGACGCTAATTTGGGATAATTATTAAAATGACTGTTATATGTGGCAAGTCCGAGTCAGCGTCATGTATTGTGTTGCGAGTTCAGGGGAGTTTGTTTGTACTATACACAAGCTGATGTGTTTTGGCTCCTGTGAGTCTCAGTTCTTAACATTCCAGAGTTCTTTGAAGCACCCATCTCTGCATCGGTAACAACTCTCAGTCAGAATGCAACAACCGGGAACCTGCTGCCTGCCTGAATCCTTAAATTACCTCCTAAATCTTGGAGCAGGGTCACACAACTGCTTTTCACTTCCTGATCGGATTGGAAGCAGCATATTACCTTGACATATTGCTCGACAGTCACTCAGTCAGCCTTTTGGGGGTCACACAGGAGGTCATGTGTTTTAGCCTTTGGTGGATTAGAGATGTTAGGATTGACGGTGAAGGGGAGAAAATATAGCATTAGCATAAACTATGTCATGTATCCACACTGGAAAAAAATCCCATTTCCCTAGAGCCACTAAAATGTGACACACAAGTGAATTCCCAGCAGTCTCCCTGTCGTGCCCAAACTGTTTATGACGCTTCCATCCTCCTTCTCTTCACGATAATTATCTGTCACATGATGTAAAAGTGCACTTTTAGATTTTTGAATTCGTTCGTTTAATTTCATATACTTTCGTGTCCCTGCAGGCAAATGTGTTGTGGACTGTGCTAGTCCAGCTTAAACAAATAACTGGTCATCACAACCCCTCAATAAATATTCAAGAAATACTAATTACATACATACACATTCACGTTGGATGAAAGGGATGAAAGAACTGTATGTAGACATGTATGTAGACACACAGGGTCGATTTCTTTCATTGCCGTCCTTTATCGTATGTATTAATTACACTCCAGAGACAGTGTTTGTGCCCGTCTGCCCGTGCGTCTCCCTCACTCTCATCGCCACACTCATCAGTGGCATGTGTGCACATTCTCTTCTCTTCTCTTCTCTGGCGTCCCATGAAATCTAGTTAACGTGCTTCTCTATGTTAAGTGTGTCTGTGTGTTTTACGTCTTTATCCAAATTGCTTGTCTGTGTTAAGTGCGTACTAAGCCCTGGCGTTAACCTGAAGGTTATGGTTGTTGACCTCGCTGGCGTCCGGCCATTGACGTCCCCAAGTCGCCTCGGTGTGTGGTCTGACTGGACGCTGACACGCTACTATTCCGGCGCTCTGTGTCTTTGTCTTTAAGTTGCTGTGGGCTCCCTCTGTGACAGAAAGCTGACACAAGAGTTTAGAGCTGTTCCTTCCTGTCTTCTCTCACTCACGGTGTCTTCCTTCACTTGTCCTCTAGCTAACCTTCCTCATTGCTCCTGCAATGACAAAAGACCTCTCACTCATCTGTCCTATCTGTACTTTGTTCTGCCATTTATTGTTTTAAACAAGTAACTGGCCTCTGTGTACAAGATGCAGGTGGAGTGTATCGATTGTCTCTGTCTTTATTTAGTTTGATAGGACGACACTGGGTGGTTGTGGACAATGTACGGTATGTGTGGATGAGAAAAATGGACTCCCTAGACGACAAAACTGATCATCTGTGGTCGCACACAGTGCATGTATTTACAATTGGATTGCATTAAACGTGTTACACCTCGGAAACTGTGTGTAAACTGATATGCGACACTGGAGCCTGTACAAACTGCAGAAATACCAAAACAGGTATTTGATTTAGACCCGTGTGTTTGTCCGGCTATCTCCAGAGAGCCTACGGAGCGATACTTCCTGTTTCTTGCTTTGCTGGCCAATGATAACCTGATACACCCTGGAGAAGAATGTGGGGGCAAAGGGGAGGGAGCTGAGGACAGAATGAGATTGAAGGGAGGTTAGAAAGTAAAGCCATGCTGTACTTGGGATCTGAAGAAAAGAAAATACTCAACCTACACAGCTGACTGTACATAAACATCTACTGTGCGTATAAAACACGGCCGTTTTCACAGCCGTTTCTTTGCTGGCACGAGTTAATTGCATCTGCTTCAGTGTCACAGTGGTGGTTCTGAGCCACTATCTGCATGTTGAACTGCTGAGAACACAATGCTGTTTATTAGTCAGTTTGTTTTAATTGGTTTCAAGTCAGTGTCATTTGCATATGCATGACAAGAGGGCGTCTTATTGGACACGAGGTGGGAATGGAAATGGTTGAAAAGCACCCAGAGAGAGGGAGAGTGTTGGATAAAGAAAGGCTGAAAGGAAGACTGAATGAGTAAACAAGTGAATATCAGACAGGATGTGAGTAAGTGCTTCGAGAAAAATCAGTCTCTCTGGTTGCCAGGGCAACGAGAGGTGCAAGTTGGCTCTGCTCCCTACGTAACCAATTATGTCTGTGTGTGAGTGTGTATCCACTATCTAGCGCTATTGATATGCAAAAGAGCGTGTGGGCCTATGTGAGGCTCGGTGAAACGCTTGCAGCACATCTGATTTGAACATGATGTTATCTGTTATCTGTGTCAAGCTGTCTTCTGTCAGTTTATCACCAGCCTCTGTTTCGGTCCGGGGCACACACACACACACACACACACACACACACAGCAGCCAAGTAACCTGACATGTTCACAGCGCTCTGTTTGTAGTTTACGGCGCAGTTTAAAATGTAGCCTCTCCCCGGTGAAACTGACACGGCTGGATTTTTAGGAAAAATTAAAGGTCATAGGCTATTTCTGAACACCAGGCATAGGATGGACAGTCGAATGTTACATACATCTTGCTCTTGTATTGTCATATATAAATGCATAATGTACATCCATGTGTGACCCTGTTTCACCCTGTATGTCTGTTTCACTGTGTGCTGTTGCTCCTCGAACCAAAACCTTTTTGTCAAGCCATCACAGTGATTAAGAAATTGTGAATGATCCACCTAAATAGAAATGTAATAAGAGCAACAACATTCTCTTCAACGGCTTTAAAATTCTTACAGAACCTTGGAAATATTTGACAAATGGTATTTGCGTCTTTAATATGATCGCATTCATTCACGCTTGCGCCACTTACAGATACACACAGACAACCATTCACGCACCCCCACAGACAATTGAGAGTGTCCCATTAACCTTTGCATGGAGTAGAAACTGGAGTACCCGGAAAGAACAAGCCACAGGCATGCACGTGGAACGATAACGTTCTGATAACATTTTATTGTATATGTATAAAATGTTTCCAAAAGTGCTTCTCCCCATCAGGTCATGCAGCTTTACTTCTTCCTGAGGACCCCAGACACAGAATGGGAATGAGCTCAAACACACACACACGCACCCATATGGTCGCTCCAGACAAGTCTTTGTCTGGGCCTTCATTTTGAACTTGTGTACCTTTTCTGAGGCGCCATTGTGTACCTCAGTGAGACCACCAGTGAGTTAGAGGAGCTGCCAAGCTGGACTCTGGCACTAATTGGATCCACTATTAGAGGCCTACAGAGCCACACTACAGAAGTAAGTGTTTGTGTGAGGATAAAGGTGAGACCCAGTCCCTGTGAGACAGAGAGAGAATGAAAGACAGACAGATGAATTCTGGGCTTCTCTGATTAAAATGAGAAATCTAGGAAAGCTGCTCCCAACTTTGTACCAAGTGTCTGTGCCGTGACAGGAACAGCTCATTAATTTGTGTTGTTGTTTGTCTCTAGTGTGTAGAACCTCAGCTCAGGGGCAGGAAGTGAGAGCTCGGGCCTTCGACGTGAGATTTTCTCCTGCATCTCCTCCAACTTTCTGCTGTGTCCATCCATTATGTCCATTCGGCATCACAGAATACTTAACTCGTTGTATTTCCCTGATTTGCTCCGTTCATTTCCCCAGTTAGAAAAGATTCTACTATATAGTTATAGTTCAGCAGCGGCAGCACAATGTGCCAGTGACATGAGGTAACTTATTCTCACAGTCCCAGCTGTCCCGTCTTTTGTTGGTCAGTTCTCAATTAGCAGCGATGTGGAGGGATGGGCCTTTACAGAACATGATTCATTCACCTGCGTCATAGGATTCAAAGATTTCAGCTGTGGCACCAGTTGGCCACGGTTTATAAAGACACATTCACAGGATAAAGCTTAAAACCTACTGTTGATCAATGACTACAAAATCTAAATAAAGGAAAGATGAGGGCACACAAGACAATGGTGTAGTGGGAGGGAGGCAAAGGATGTAATGTTCTTAATGTTCTGCAGAGAGCATATCACAAAAAACAGACCGCAGTTGACCACGTTCACATTTTATTTCTTCACTCTTAAATTCTCAGCATTACAACTTCAAAATAGCTTTTCACCACTTGACCTTCAAACGATAATAAAACTAAGGTAGTGTTGACATGAACTGCAGCAGACTGACACAGACTCAACCGTACGAGCATGCACACGCACACAGACCTCTGACAATGACGTACAGGCACACGTGCGTGTTTGTCTGAGACACAGAGGCTTTAAGATAACTGATGTGGATGCATTGTGAGTCAACATATTGAAAAGAAATTGGCAGCAAAAATAAAAAGATTTGGAAGCAGAGATCCGTTTCTGTTCGACAATTAAGTGACTGGATAAAATAAATTAGAAACCAAACACAATGGAATAAGGAATTGCTGGAAAGATCGTGGTGAAAACGCACAGCTTTGTCAGGGAAATGTCTGGAGCAACCGCTGTGTCAGACTGATGAGAAGGGCTGCACGTTGGCGTTAATGGACTGCCAACTTCGTTTCATACAGAAGACACAAACGGGTGCCATGTACGTTGTTATCAGATGCTGAGGGGCGTGACGGACCTTCACTGTTTGACAAACTGGAATGAGCTGAACATGGACATCACATGTCCTCCGCATGCACGCAGACTGCCTGAACGACGACAGCGTAGGGCTTGTCACACGCTCACGAGGGAAACTGAAGTCAATACAAAACTAGAGGGGAAAAAAGAAAAATGGACAAAAGGGGCTGTAGGAAATAGGAAGAGTGAAGGAAGAGTGAGAGGGGATAATCAAATTGAAAGAAGGGCCAGACTGTAGGAGCATTACCACAGTCGAATAATGGAATAACTTAAATCGGTCTGCGCACACACGCGCACACACACACACACACACACACACACACACTTGCATTTTCAATTGGCTCATATACATACAGGTTACATCCCAGAAACTATGTTTAAATAAATAAAAATAACAGAAAGCCAAGCATTAGCTGTACAAATGCAAAATAACCTCCATAATCAAAGAAACAGTTAAATAAGTGACTTTAGTACTCTCACTAAAATCTAAATACTGCCCGTCTGTCTTTCCTGGACAAAGACACATGTCCACACCATCGCGGAGAATAAAAAGTAAGAAATAATTCCAGTATTACTTCTACAAGATCACAGCAAAGGTGAGTTGAGGTTTGAAGAGACATGTGGTAATGTCTCTCGAGTTGACTTTGTTTCTCTTTGATTTGTGCATTCTATATATATATATCCAAAGTGCAAACAGGGTTTTGCTCTCTGATGCTCGTGATTTTCTTCCTACTGCTCTTTTTCATCCTAACATTTACTGCTGTATGTAAAGCAGAAACCACAACCACAGCTGCTGTATGTGGTGTCTCTATCTCAACTGTACAAGGTTTGTCTGAAGACAGTAACATTCAGAGTTAGTGTGACATAAATAGTGGCCGGTTTCATAAAGCAAGGCCAACAGCACACGAACAGGGGGGGGGGGTTACAAAGCAGAAGACGTCACATCGTTCTACATGGGACACCTGGCTGACCGACACAAACTCACGACATCTGATCATCTTGTCTTCTCGGACGGGATGACGGTGTCTGAGGGTTCTCAGTCATCCTCAGTATGTCCCAGAAAGTAAAAGAAGCTTAAACTAACAGAAGGTGTTAAAGTGCAGGGTGAGAATGAATAATTTAGAAGGCAGGTAGAAACTGTAGGTTGGTCTTTGGGGGAGGACACTCCTTTTAAAAACAACAACAGCAACAAAAAAACACTAAACATGGGGTGAGAGGTTATAGGAGGCTGCTCTGAAATCTACAGAGGCCACAAGCTCTTAAACATCCCACAGCCTTGTCAAGCTGCATCAGCGTAAGATCAGCTGTGAACAGCGAGGGGGCACAGGACAGGGTTCAAGTTAAGGATCAGTGGTGCCTTCTGTTCGCTGCTCTGTAAGCAAAGTGAATCTCAGAGGCTCTATGGTGTCTGAGGTCAGGTGTTACCGTAGATGGTATGTGTGATGTGAAACGCACGGGGACGATGCACCTTCAGTCCACTCAGGTAGGACAAGAAAATGAAAAAAAGCACCTGAACCGTTCTTAGTGTGGTAACGTGTGTATGTCATATCTTCAGGTGGAGAACTAAGTTATTTGTTCACCACTGACTATTATCTTTAATCATAATAACAACAACAACAACAACATGTATTTGTAGGTGCTGAGACCAGAGTGTGACAGATTTTGGGTACATGATTTAAAGGTGGGTGGGTACGTTTCAGTCAATGTCCTGTGGGAGTGTGTTCCAGAGTCTTGTACTTCAAGACAACAACTGAAGCGCTGACTGGATGTGGGCTCACATCTCCAGGCAACACCTGAGTGTTAGTCCCGGGGATTGGCCTCAGAGTCCGACAACTGGTCGAGGTGATCGGGATTCTCCTGGACTTCACAGACGTGCTCGTTTTCAGGTTCACCGTCCTCGTCGTTGCTCTCTGCGCTGTAGTCTATTTCCTCCAGAAAAGACGGCTCGTCGTCCTCCATCACGTAAGTGGTGGGGCAACTGCTGGACAAAAAAACAAAAACAAAAATCTAAATGCAGGTGCCATGTAAAATAGACAGTCACTCATATTAATAAGAATGTGTCTGAACGTGCACGTGGATATTCTAAAACAGCTCTTCTACACAATATACAGCTGAATGTCTGTTTCTCTCCTTTAATAAGGTGACGCAGCATAAAGTATGAAATTACATCTATTTGCATTTGTCTAAAACAGGTTTAAAAGTAATCAAAATAACTAAGGACATCTGCATACTATGAATATGGTTCAATTGTGTGCTGACTGGTGAGGCTGTTTTTTTTCTCTTGTGGGTCTTAATGGTTTAAATGGTTGCTGGTTCTTTGAGGTTTTAGTGGCTTTAGTGGGTTTTTAAATGGTGTTAATGGTCTGAAATGTGATCCCAGTGAGACAGTCGATCAGGGGGCTCAGAAAATGATCTCCCACCGAGCTCTCCAGCATGTGAGTGTGAGGGAGAGACAAAGAAAGAAATGGTGCGTCAGGATGTGCACAGTAAGTGTGTGTGTGTGTGTGTGTGTGTGTGTGTATGTGAGTGCGTGCGTTCTGGATTCTAGTTTCCACGTACTCCTGTCCTCTATAAACCACCTTCTTTACACATCCACATATGTACATTCTGATACTTAATTGGCATTTCCACAGCAGCATATCTATCTACGCAAGCACACACAATCCTTTTACATACTCTGAGACACTCAATTATTCGCAGACGCCTCCCAATGGCCACAGTATCATTGTTGTGATGACCTATTAAATAGTAAGTGGTACCACATCAAGCCCTGGATGAGAGAAACCAATCTCAAAGGACACGCACACAAACACACACAGAAAAGCACCAGAACACATGGGGAGTCCCTTAATGATCAAAGGCATAAATGATGAATGAATATATCAATATGAGAGTAGAGTGGGTTAGTAGCAGAGGGACCGGTACAGACAGGGGAGGTGGGACGTAGAGGGGCGAGCATTAAGTGGTTTTGAGTAGAAAGACTTTCTTACAAATCAACTACCTTGACTAATCTCTGGGATGGAGAATGTTGGCATTAAAAAAAAGAAATTAAGATGACCTTGGTTTGGCTTGTCTTCGTATTTTCATGGCGTTTCACTGAAGCACATTTTAATCTGTGAGGTCGTCATATTCCTGAACAGGGTATTCTAATAGAGGTGATTAGATATAAAGCTTTGTGGCAATTTCTTAAGATGTAGGAGCGCTACAGGGGTGGGCTCATCATTTGAGGCCATTTGTTAAATTATGGATGAAGAGTGCAGCTTCAAAAGTAGAACAACTATCATTTTAAGCGAGTACATACACCAAAAACATGAACCTCCGTCATCCTCCACGAACATGTGTGGATTTAAGGGGTTCTGGTGCATCAGGCCTCTGCTCACAGCCCATAAGAACATACATTTTTCAGCAGATCGATCCATCATCCACGTAGCTATTACAAGCCCAGTTAGTGGCAAGAAGGGGATATTCATTACTTCAGTTTATTTTCTAAAAAGGTCAGACAAACTGCAAACATCAATGAACAAGAAATATTTCAGTTACTCCTTCTATTGTTTAGACTTTAAATGTCAAATGTCTCACAGGGGAAAGTGGAAGCAGAGATTTTTTTCTGTGGAAAATGACTGAAACTTTTAACGAACGGGCACTGATTTGAAAGGGAAAGAGTTGAGTGTTTCCTTATTCCTACAATCTTTACTTATCCAGCAGCTAAAAGGTCAGTGTAACACCAAAATATGAGGGATTAGTTCATTTGATGGTTTGGGTGTGACTTCATGCATCTTGACCAGGACGATGGCACAAACGACTCCGTGAGATCCAGCTGAATCTTAATAGTAATTTCGGATATGTTTTCAGTCTAGACCTGTTCATGAGCATTAAATCCACATAGCCCCCGTGGCGCATAAGTGAAACAATAACAATTATTCACACCCAGTCTCACATCAGCTTTCATTCTATTCATCGTGCAAGATAATTTAAGATTATAATTAAAATAAGATAATTTGAAATGAGGCTGCAAAAACCCAAAGTCTTCATTAGTTTTATGAGGAGTACTTGACAGGTTAGCAGTCACACCAGTGAGTCACAGTTCAATTCCATTCCACGAGTCCACTCTCCATCGTGTAGAAATATCTGTGCTTCTAACCTGACCACTTTAGACTGAGTCCCAATGATGTCACTCTCCAAATCCAGCAGGTGTTGGTGGTTATGAAGCCCCGTCAACCTCTTGAGCCTCAGCAGAGCGACACAGAATTGGGCTCCCATCTCCTCGAGCTCTCTGGTGCCAATTTGCAGACCCTGGAGAGTAACATGACAGGTGATTCCGATATTCATATGCTCGATAGACACACCTGTCAAAGTGATACATTACCTTCATTTAACAAAAACATACAAACAAAAACAGAAGAACAATAGGCAGTTATAGATTCATAACTCTGCAATTCATACAGCTTCAGTAGCACACGTCTGATGCACACAAAAGAACTCCAAAACCGAACACAAGACTTGTCCAAAATGTGTTGGAGCAGGTGCTCTGGGGAACAAAGTCAAAGTCAACTTTACAGACCTCTCAACACACGGTGCAAACGGTACAAAAAAGTACTAATAGTGCATACACTAGTACCAACTGTAATAGAACTTAAGAACTAACTTAATACATATACTAACTGAATTAACTAAATGAAGTTGAAGCCAGTAGCGAGTTATCAGTGATAACATGCACTTTACCTTTCAGGTAAGAACACTGAAGGATAGTTCACTTACTTTCTAAATGACAGATTCCCCAAAATATTCAGTCATACAGTAAATGTACTCTCATTACTCTCACACATTAAAACGCATATCAACAGTCTAACCCTGATTTTACACGATAATTGCTGTGGTCCTTTTCCCAGGGCAGTGCTAAGGACATTAACTATTAACTTGGTCTGACCACAGCAATTTGAAGCCCCAATTCAGCACACATCCTGCACATCTGGACAAACACTCAAGAAAAACCAGCAGGAGTGTTATTCAATGCAAAGACCACAACAGATTGGATGCGCTCATGTTGACATTGGCAGAATTACCAGAAAGGAAAGCTGAAGAGAAAGACACAGAAACAGACAGGGAGGAACAGCAGTAACAGGTCAACCGGAAGGAGGGAAAGGGACAGGAGCAAGGCAGAGAATAATGGACTGTAGTGCCACCTGGTGGACATATGCAGAACTACAGGGGGCATTTCTCAAAGAGAATCAGGTGCATTGAAGTAGCCAAAAAAGTGATGCAACAAAAATGGCAACGATGCCCCTTCTAGCATTTTAACCAAGATTGTTAAAAATCCTGCCCTGTACAACACTACCAAGCAGGTGTTACACTCTGTGTCGAACGTACCTTATATTTGCCCTGATCGCAGCCGCAGACTGTACTCTCCATGGTGTAGCTGCGTTGTACTCCTACCTCTCTCCATACAACCACGCGGGCGGTGGACTTTTTGGAGCGCTCCACAACAAAACTGCAGCTAGCCATGCTGAAGGCTGGGGCAATTTGGGAGAGGATCTTAGGGAGTGCCTGAAAAAATTACATCAAGTTTAAGATGCTTGCATGTATGTGTGTTGCAGTGTTTTTTTTGGAGGGACAAATAAGAGTGTTGCACAAAGGCTGGATAAACACAAAGCAATGGTTTGGAAACGAGCAGTATCCGCTGCTGTAAACTATGTGCTATGGCGCTCGCAGCCTGTGGGTATAAACAATCTATTTACCAGTTAAGGGGGAAGTTGAATTTCAGTGTGTCTACTTCATATATATATGTACAAATATGAACTGCAGATACCACTGACATGGTGGTGGTAAGTGGTAAAGATGGATTTGCGTGTGTCAGTGGGCGTCTGTTCACCCTGTATCCAAGGTCCTCCTGTAGGTCACTAGGTGTTGCGCTGACATTGGACTGCCAGACTGTCTCCTTGACGCTGCAGCCATACATGAACACATTCTTCTTTCTAGAGTGTCCATGGTAGTCACAGAACACCTGTGTACAAACACACAAACACAGCAAGTGAGGAATATGCGTAAAGGTATTTTGTAAATTGTTCATCAATAATTCTGATGATCATAACGGTCTTAGTTGCACGTCCCTGAATTCAGTTAATTTCAGGGTCATACCAGGGGTGTCCTTTGTGTGTGTGCCAGGTACTGCAGGAGACTCTTTGTGTGGTAGATAGTGGGGTGGAGATCAGGATTGGGGTTCTGCCACTGGCGGTTCAGATCCTCTCCACTCAGAGAACAACGATGGCTGTCGCAGGAATGAAAAGTCACAGTAAACAGCTGAGTGGTAGTACACAGATGTAACCAACAAATTGGAGCAGGATGCAGCTTTTGTATTGTGTAATGTTGTGGGGGGGGTTTTTTAGACTCACTTTCCATTGACAACTCCATCTGGGTTGAGCATGGGAACTATCTTGAAGATGTAGGCCTCTCTAAGGCTGGCTGCCAGTGGGCTGGTGCCCATCAGAAACTCCAGGGTTCCCTTCATTACCCAGCTGGCGTTGGTCTCGCCAGGGTGAACTCTTGCTGACAAGAAGATCAATGGGCGGTTCCCTACAGAGTGGAGCACAAACGTACACAAGGGCCGGTTAAATAAGCAAAATGGATTCTTCCTTTATTGAGTTATTGTAACATATTGTAATACCCAAGATTTCATTAGTGCTCAAACAACTTGTTCTGGCATCTGAAGAACCAGCCAGGAAAGGAACATCAAAGACATTGTACGAGGGTTAACTAACCGACCAATTAGATGTCAAAATATAAAAGGTTAACTTATTAGCTTTCTGCTTAAAAAGATGATATTCACCAAAGAAGGATGCTTGGTATGAGTATGATAAAGAAATGCAAAAGTTTACTCACTAAACTGACAGATATGATCGTTGGAGTTGGACTCTGGCATAGCAGTGATGGTGAGAAGTGGACAGCTGTTTCCTCCCAGTGTTTCACATAGAACATCCTGTCTCAGGTAGATCTGAGGTGTCCTCAGAGCCTCCAGTTTCAACAGGTGCATCTGTAAACACAAAGACGACACGAGAGCTTCTGTTTAACTTCCATATCTCTAGGAATGTCAAAATGTAGTGTGTTCTGTGGTATTGTTAAATGGGCTGTTTATTATACCACGATTACATACACTGTGTAAATACCTTTAGAGTGGAGTATGTATAGGGGTAATGATAGGCAAAGTAGCACACGTCATCCTTATGGTTGAAGCTTGAGCTGAAAGTGAATGTATAGTAGGACTTCCCTTTCTGACCACCGGCTGCAATAGAACTCCTTGCAAAGTGGTTCCTGGGGAGAAAGTCAGATACTTTATTGTGCATAAAAACTTTCCTCATATGGTGATTAGGAATCTGTATTTAAATGAAATTCTGTATTAATGTGCCTTGTATAAAAAGATCTGAGAACTGGTGAGTCTACTTACTTGTAGTAACAGATGTCCGATCCTGTTCTCACCCAGCAGGGTCGACCGTTGATGGCCTCCTGCACCGAGTACATCAGCACCTGCATACCTATACAGTATGCAAGTATGCGCATACACAAAAAAATCCATTTGAAATAAACCAACTAAATGAATATGCTGCAGGTCACATGGAGAAATTAAACTATGTGTCTCACCGTAGTTAAACTGACTGTTTGACTTCTCACAGTTGATAATGTTGAAGCGGTAAGTAGCTCCCACACGCATGCCACTGACCTCAAAGTAGAACCACTGATGGTAGTGATTACTGTTGATGTCTGAATTCAGCACCAGGTCATACTCAAATCTGCACAAACACCATCAATAAAGTCTTAGTCTATTTGTAATTCTGCTCTATTTACATTTACAAGATTTAATTTGATCACCTCTCAGCACTGAATTCAAACGCGATGGCAAAGACTTACTTCCTAACTTGAACTGCCTTCCGGAGGTTGCCACACTCAAACTGAGAGTTGAACTTCAGTGATTCACCAGCATCATCAACCACAGGGCCGCTGAAAGACAACATTCTGTTTTGTTCTTTCTGATTACTGACAGCCAAGTACATCCGGTGACAGTGACTTACTTTGGAATGTCCAGATCGTAAACTACTTTATCAATAATATCATTGGGATGAATCAATCTCTCAATATCCTGGAATATCTTGGACCTGAAACATCAGACAAGCAAATGTTAAAAACAAAGGTGAAAGGCTTCCTTCTAACCCCCTGGACTCCAGCATGAAGAAGTCAGAGAAAACCCAGAGGTGAACATACTCTGAATCGAGTTCAACTTTACTAATTTCTTGAATACTTTTAGTATTGAAAGAGCACAAAGTTCCATATTTTCATTTCTGTTTTCTTCTTAGGGTTACACTTTGAGAAAACCTACTCACCTCTGGACACCATACACTCTCTCAAGAAGAGGTTCCTTAAATGTTGGAGCAACATGGCCAAAGTAGTCGGGGTAAGCCACTTCAGAATACTGGGGAACAGAATGTGTTCCCTTCACCATCTCCACATAAAGGTCGGGGTCATGCAGCGGGAGGAGCCGGGCTGTGTCTGGTACCTCCAGAACTGCAGTTTCCCCTCCCTCATCCTCAGGACCGTCTGAGCCACAATCTGAGCCCCAGGTACTGCTGCTTCCTCCCAGACGGCGCGGAGTGATGCCCCCCAGCAGCAAAGGTCTTGCAGTGATCGGAGACCCTTCTCTGACTGTCTTCATTCCCTCATCTGCATGAAGTGACCCCTCACGTTGTAGAGAAACACACTCCAATGCATGTGAAAGTTCTCGCTCCATTGTCTGCCCTTGAGGAGGAGGCTCTTGGAGGGACGCTGGATCCAGGGGAGGAATATGGGGCTCCTGTTTTTTGTCTTGGTCCTTGGTGAGGTGGATGGTGTGGAGTTCCAGAGGTGATGTCAGAGCAGTGGGAGCACATGGAGGAGGAGCAGGTGGCGGCTGTGTGTGTTGTTCTTTGGTAGGGTCGCAAACCTCCCGAGAGCTCCGTATAGGGACGTGATTTGGGGAAAGAGCTTGAGCCGTGGGCACTATGATTGGCCAAGAGGATTGAGTCGAGGCTGATGATGGCAGGTAAGGTGATGATGAAGAATTGGTAGAGGCGCTTCTTGGGCATTCAAAGTTATACACCTGTGGGAGCAAGATAACCTGATGTTTCAGTGTAGGTACCATATACCAGGGACCCACTGTACCCCCCGGTGACGCAGCTGTCTAAAAGTGTAAAATAAAAAGAAATAAGAACACTGATATTCTGCCCAAAAGATTTCCCTTCACACTATGTCGAAAACACTTCGTGCAACAAGGCAAAAACTGGACCAATGTTATAGCTTGAATCCATATTTGTTTAAATGGATGTTTGTTTTCCAGTGACCATGAGTACAACAATACTGACCTGGAAATCTTCAGACAACTCCAAGAAGAACCTCTCATAGACCCTCAACTCCTCGAAAGGACGGGCAGGGATCTTTGTGGGATGCAGCTTGTTAAGGTCAGTCTCTATGTCATCATTCTATTCAAAAGTAAACAAGGCAGACAGACACACTCATTTAAAATACATGATGAAACTTGAACTGTGAATGCTCTTATCATGCAGGAATTATAAAAGTCATTTTATAAAAGTCATTTCAGAAGAAACCAATATGAAGAAATAGAGAGGATGGAAGAATAAACAACAAACAATGAGAATTGAGTGTTACCATTGAGCGAGGATCCTTCTCATCGTCTTCATTTTCAGTGTCGTTCTCTGTGTCTACCTCTGTATCCTCATTATCGTCACTATCATCCACCACGTCATCCACTGGATACACACACAAACACACGTTAAATATCAGGTGAAGTGTCATTAATGCTGATTTACCTTGTAGATTGCTTTTTGACCCAGAAATAATTTATTTCTATGTAGGATTATGAAACGAGAAATGAAATGAGTTTTATCAGAGCAAATGTTCAGTAAAGGATGTGAGCAGCAATGGTTAAAGGGATGAGTCAGAAGAAATGTCAGATAGAATTCTGCAAGAAGAGTAAGTTTGTGATGTCTCTCATACACACACACGCGCGCGCGCACACACACACATACACACACACTTTGAATTCAATGTGGAAAGCAAATTAATCACGTACAGCACTAATACACAACTCTACTCGTGACCAAGCAGGTGTTATATAGTGTGTATTATGCTCCCTGAACACTAACATGTTTAGTTGGGTGACAGGATGCAGGCAATGTGAAGAAGAAAGCATCGTGAGTGTATTCTTGGTATGGAGTCATATGTTACGTACATCTTACCCTTCTTTAAGGGCTTGTTGGAGAACTGATCACTTGTCGTTCCTGTAAGGCACATTTTGTGTAGTAGTGTCACAATAGTGTCCCGATTCACCATGTGGCTGATCCCAGTACAGGCATTAACTGTGTGTGGCTCTTTGTCATATGGAGGTTTGCATGTGCTGTATAATCATCAAAAAGGCAGCAATGTACGTACACTGATTGGCTTGTTCAATGTGTGTGTGTGTGTGTGTGTGTGTGTGTGTGTGTGTGTGTGTGTGTGAGCGCCACACTCACCCTCAGGAGGTTGTTGATACAACTGTGAAACAGGTCCTACAGTAGGAACATGTGGCAATTGGTAAGGGAAGGCTGATTTGATGGTTGGCAAAGGCAAACGGTTCTTTGGAAAACACTTTCTCATGATGAGACTTGAGGTGTTAACCAGAGGATCCAGAGTCCGCACTGGGAGACACTCCTGAGAGGAAACAAATAAATCACAGGAGGTGTGTGCCTGTGTCTGTGTTTGTGTGTATTCTATTCAAAGTCACTCACGGTGGATAGGTTGTACAGGATCCTCATGCCATCAGCCTCTATGAAAGCTTTTCTGCCAATCTTAATGTTAGTGATATTCCTGAGGCAGACCAGCAGCCCTTTGCGAATCAGCGTGTGGCGGTGTCGCGTGTCGTTGCGATGCCAGTCCTGGTACAGTGCTAGAATTACGGGGACGTGGCCACCATCCACTGCCCTACGAGCATTTGTCTCTGCATGTGGAAGTGGAAGGAGAAGAGAAAGCTTTGAGAAAGAGTGGTGACAAGTCAGAAAATATAAATGATACTTCAATGTGTTCACTCCAGAAAGATGCAGAAGAAAAAAAATGAGTCAGACTTAAGAAGTGACCATCGTTAGCTCAATTACTCACTGGATTTGAGCAGAGCTCCCAGTGCATCCAGAGCTACCCTGGAAAATGCAGGAAAAATGCAGGAAAACATAGCAATTATTGAGATCAGCTTGTGTGAGTTTGTTTTTTTTTAGTCAAGCTGACCCACTGTTATCAACAACTTACTTGAGCAAGCTGGTGTTCTTCTTGCTGTATGGTGAAACGATTTTGAACAGAAGTTCTATCACCCCATTCTTGCCCATTGAAATTGCATTCACGGCTTTACAGGCAAAAATAGGACAAGAATATAGATATTACCATTAAATAACTTACTGGGTGACACCAACAGGATATAGGGTTCATTACAAGTTCAGATCTGGTGATAATGCACTGTTTAAACTGCAACAGGTGATAGGTTTGAGCAGGGGTTTAGGCACTTACAGTTGGCAGAGTAAACTCTGAGAACCTGCAGACAGGGCAGAAGAAGCTTGGCATTTTGTAGGTTGTGCTTTATCAGGTTGATGGTGACATTCAGAGCCCCAGTCAAACGGGCCTTCAATCCTAACTTTCTATCTAAACACAGACACAAAGACAGCAAGGTCAGAAGGCATCTTCTGCAGTTTGTACATCTGTGTATCGACACACCAATGCATAGTGACATAATGGTGAAAAACATGTAAAAGCAATTTAAATCAGCTATTCATAAAAGTCAACTGTTTGTTTATGTGTAAAAAGACAGAAACAAACCAACCTTTTGGGCCAACCTTTGCCAGCAGTGAGTGAAGCTGCAGCATGAGTTCCTCACTGGGAGGGAATTCTTTACTGGCAATGATTAGAATCTGGAATAATACTCCTGTTCCTCCTTTTGACACGAACACGGCAACCCTGCGACCTCGGCCTAACGCAGAAAACAACAACAATGAAACAGTATTAGATGTAAAAAAGTTAAAAACAGATCAAACCCTTATACATTGCTCCATTATTGATCTCCAAATAGGTAATCTTTAACTGCAAACGTAATCATCTGTGTTATTCAAAGACACATGTAGGCCACTATCTGGGCAAATGTTTGAAGTGATTTTAAAAATGGTACTTACCTACAGTCAGCAGCTCGCTGAGAATGTACAGGATGTTTAAGGTGGTCGGTACATCCTGGGTGTTCTGCCAGAGTTACAGAGCACACATCAGACAGAAAATCAAAATGTCTGCAGAAACCCCTCTTCTCTCAACAGAGCCCCCACAATCGTGATCGTTATGCATGATTTAAAAGGCAGACTGGTCATTGACCTCAACATGTTTTGTGACAATGTGCTGCCCCTTAATATGTCAAGTGCAGAGTTTAAAATGCATTTAAACCATTGGTATATACTGGACATCCATTGAAAGTTGTGTTCATGAGTACATGGACTCACCTCCAGAGAGGCCAGAATGACCTCCATGCCACTGGAGCCTTTGGACATCACCTCCTTTCCACTCTTTTCTGTGAACAAACGGAAAGTAGATGTAAAACGTGAAGAGTTGGTCATCTGTGAACAGGTGGGAAGCTTCATACGGCTTTTGATCCAAAAGCATAATGTTATTCTCCTGGAAGAAGCCCTTGGTCCGGTGGGCACTGTAACTACGACACACAGTCCGTAGGAACCTCCAGCTCAGTGCAGGTGTAATTTTTTGGGTCAGCCGTTTTGATTTTTTTCTTACATAACCCTCAGGATCTTTTAAGAAATGTAAAAACTGTCTTACTGCATCCAACCTGGGCAGCAATGGACATTGTGAGAGGCCTCTCTTGTGCAGCTCAACAGTCCTTCCACGTTCAAGAAAAGAAAGCCTTTAGCCTTTGCCATCAGGAGGTGCGATTTTAGTATGGCAATGGACTTTTTCGGGCTATGGTTTAAACTTTTGCTCTGCTTTTCCCACTTTCTATTTGTCCCTGTGTCCTGATTTTTTATGCTTTATTATAAATTATTTTCCTAAATAAAATATAATATATAAATATCAGTGCACAGATGAAATCATAACAACATAATGCCGATTTTCCATTAACTGAGCTCAACAGAAATACCTGTCAGTCCAATTTAACTGTCCCATGACATAATCACAACCTTCTAGCATTACTTACCTTTCCTGAACTAACACTTCTGCAAAAGTTTTTGTTTGGTTTGTTTAATGACCATAAATATGATCCCCTCTAACTGCCACTCTATTCTTGTTAGAAGTTGTTGTTAGGTTTAAGGGAAGTTTGAACGGATTCTCTGCTCCCTGTATGCTCAGGCAGTCGGGTCAGTTTATTTTTTCAACTGTAGGTCTGTTTGTCTTGCCATGGAGATAAGGATCAAAGCCAAAGGGGAGGAGCTTAATGGAAAACTCACCAGACAGGAGGCAGGTGCCTGGATGGTGTCTCATTGTAGTTTTCATGCAATGTTCTTTCTTTTCTTCATTATGCCAACTAGAGAAAAGTCCCGACTGCCGCTTACGTTGTAAGCTATGTATTCATCGTTTTGAACCTTACCGCCAGAGACGTGGCAGACCACAGACTGACAGTACTTCCTTGAGTAGTGCTGTTCCATTTAATAGGTAACTTTCCAAATTCTCCAAACAAAATGGGTGTTTTTCTTGCAAAGTCCAAGATTCTCTGCCTTTGTAAATCCTAAAACCTGGTGAAGGTTTCTGCAATAGGAATCCAAATGTTTTAGTCCACATGAAACCAAGAACCAAATCACTCTATGAGGCGACACCAAATTCAGTCACCACTAAAACTGACAACTGTATACGATTTAAGCCTTCCTTCCTCCTACCTAACACTGAAGGAAAAACTAAGATCTGGCATATTTCTCAATGAAAAGACTGAATTCTACCTCAATAATCAATTGATTCTCCACTAAACCTCACCAGCTCTTGACTATCCTCCTTCACCTCATTCTTGCTCTCTCTCTCTCTGCCCACTAAGCCCCTAAGACTTCGAACATGAGACCGAGTACAGCTAAGTCCGGCCTACGGTGTATAGTTACAAGGACCAGGGTCAACCACGCTCCACCCCCCCCCCGTACCAACATCAGACTAATACATGTTTCAAATTGAGGCTGCACACGGTGTGAGTGACAGTAAAAACAGGTGAAGAAAGAGGAACAGCTGATATATTAAGACGGATAGTTTAGCAGGCTATGGCCATTTCACCGTGCCCATACGTCATGGAACAAACAACCACTAGTTTAATGACTGAAAAAAATGTAAAGGATTGATTGTATAAAGAAAATGGGGGGCGGGGGGTACATACAGGTCAGAATGTAATAGGAGACTTCGGGAGGCAGATAAATGTTATTGATACAAAAAGCAGTTTGAGAGAAGGAAGGGGTTCGTCAGTAGTATAGTTTACCACTGCGTAAAAAATGCCAATTTATGCTCATTTATCAACAGTCCAATATATGTCTTTAAATTGCCTGTTTTCTCTGACCAGTTCATACCCAGAAGATATCAAATTCTACAGTTACTTTTAAGTTCTGTCCTAGTCTATCACATAGGTATTGGTGAGAACACCATGGTTACACTGACGTGAAGATGCTGTATTGAGGTGAGCTACTGCAGCGTCTCTCTACTGATGGAAGAGGTAACATAACTTTAAATGTGGCTGCAAGTGTTGGAGGGAAATGTTACAAAAACATCCCTCTGTCTGAGGGAATCTCAATTATGAAAATGTCAAACTTTCAGTTTTTACCCTAAATTCCTAAATAGGGAGAACCCGTGTGTGTGTGTGTGTGTGTGTGTGTGTGTGTGTGTGTGTGTGTGTGTGTGTGTGTGTGTGTGTGACAGACTGCTGAGAAACAGCGAGGAAGCTCTAAAAATACAAGGGGGTGAGGGTTTTTCAATGTTTTTCAAAATGTTAGTTTGATTTATGTCTCATCTTTGGAATCCAACCGACAGAAAGCTACCGTGCTAGGGAGTGTTTGTTTGATAGTCTTTATAGACGTGTTGTTAATAGTCATTTCCAACTGTGTTACATACTGTTACACTCCAACATTTTTATTTCATTTATTCGTTGATTAACACTTGGCACTTGCAAAACACAGAGCATTAAAATGATCACACTAGGTCAAATGAATCACTGATACAACACATTTCAATGCGTTGTGCATGTGAGTTGGCATGTTCTCTCACCCTGTGTCTGTATTAAATGAAGAATCTTTGCAGTGACCTGCCGTGACATTTCAGCATCTCTCTCCATGGACTTTCCATTCATCCTCTCCAGTTGGCTCAAGAGCATCAGTACCCTGGAGGTACTGGGGACACTAAAAATAGAAAGACCTTTTCAATTGTCTGTATTGAACTTGCATTCGTTATATTTTCAAAAAAATGTAATATTGAGGTATTTCAATTATAACAGATTATTCTAACTGTGACTGACTGATCCAAAGAGTGGAGGACATTAAAGCACATTTTCAGCTCTAACAAGCAAACATAACACCAACAACACCAACATCAACTCAGTTCCAATAGAACTGCCTGTTAGGACTGCTCCACTTGAGCTGAGTTGAGTTGAGCTGAGTCTTTGAGATGTAATTTTAGCTCAGTAGCGTTCAGCTGGAAACACAGGGTTAGAGGTCAGTTGTTGGTACAGTCAGAGAAAACATAGGAACGATCCAAAACTCTGTGATTGTACCCACTGGAGCTGAGTTTCTGATATGTCCATATAAAGACAAAGAAGTAAAGACAGAAGGAGGGGGGAACAGTGAGAGAATGTGAACTAAAAGAGACACAAAAAATGGGAAAAAACAGTTACAAAGAATTGTGTAGCAAGGGAGAAGAAGACAAAAACCGCATCAGCTAACTATGACACTGAAAACAGATTAAGTAGAAAACGAACAATCTAAAACCTAAATAATTATTACTGACAAAGGTCAGTGCATTAGTGACAACTTGGTTCAGTCAACATGACAGTTGAGCTGCAAACAAAGACAAACAGCAGAGACAAACACTGAGGACTGGGGAGATGAACAGTACAAAAGTGTGCACTTGCACACAGATATGAAGACAGAGTAGATGTCTGTCACAGAAGACAAGCTGTACCATTTATGATAAACTGTTTGCTTGCTTTTGAATGGCTTATCAGCTTACCCTTTCTCTGTGGCCATTTTGGGTTTGTTCATTTTTCCCACATCAACATCTCATGTCCTCTGCAAAAGAAAGCAAATAAATGACCTCACAACATATGTGCATAAACAATCCACCAATTCCAGATGTTTGTATAATCAACCTTTGCCCCGTGTGCCAAGAAATCCCGGTAAAAACTGTTTTGCAATCTCCTGCTGTACTCGATGCAACTTAAAGTCGAGTGATGATGAATGTAAATTGTCCTGAGCTGTCAAGGTATCTGTCCCTCTGAAGGGGCTCATATTCAATGTGATCAGAAAGAGCCACTATCGGATGCCTTCTGTCTGTCTGAACTAAACAAAGAGGAGCTGTACATGATATACAGCTCAGATGTCCACACAGACAAAAGAACTCTGCAAAAGGTAACTTGAACACAAGGTTTACAAAGCAATACTGCAACATATACTGCATTACCATAATATGATTGCAGACTTTTCCAATAGCCCTGACATATCAAACGGTGGGTACGGGAGCATTGACGAGATAAAACAGGTCATAAACATTAACTTTACAGCTGTAAATCTAGGTTATCTATGTGAACCAACAAGCGCGAGACAAACAAACCATGTCACGTTCTATATAGCATTTGAAGTAGTAGCTAACAGAGATAAATTAACGCTAGTAAATACACCCCACAAATAAAAGACTTAGGGCATTAGCTCAGTGAGGCTTTTTTCTCTAGGTTGCTAAAACCAACAAAGTACATGCCATCTGAGGCTCTGGGGTCAGGGTGCAGATAAGATGGCATACTAAACATTTCATAACACGTAACGATGTATCTGACGCTACCTTCCAATGTAAACGGACATGGGACATGCTGCGAAGGCCAGCTTACGGAACAGATGGTCGCCTGCTCCCAATCAGCCCACAGGGCTCCGCTTACCAGCGACTGTCCACAATCAGTAGACAAAACACCGTGGCTAGTGTCAAGAGGACATTTGGCGCTGCCATTGTTATTAAGCAACTGATAGCAACATCCAATGCTCCGTTTTGCTCCGTTAGGTAGCCTAGCTGCGGCTGCCGACTGCTGCACCTGCTTGACGAGTCACTCATTACCAGCCGTCTGTGCTCGGCAGCGGACTAGCTAACAGACACATACCCTCACAATGACGCTCACAGGAACCTCCGAATCACTTAAGCGAACGCTGTCGGCCTTGCATGGTGCATGCAAAAGAAGGATTCAGCAAACCTGAATGGAAAGGAACCGCTGTGCTATGTCAGGGGTGGACCAGTTCAAGGATAACAGCAACAGTGCGGATGTGGAGCGTTGCCTAAAACGCCCTGGTGGTGATGTTGTGATGAGACCACCCCCGGCCCGGCTGCCAGACTAGGGGCTGCCAGGAAAACACGCGAGAGTACGCGTAGCACTTTGGAATTTGCGCGCACAAAAAACAAACCCCGCCTTATTCATACGAACAATGTCTCATCGGCGGTATCCAAGAAGAGCATTTACGGAGTTGTATGGTTGTTATGGTTGTGCTAAACCGGCGTGCTTCAAGCCTAAGTGGAGTAGAATTGCCATTGGCTCATGTGAAGACTACACCTCCCAGGTCGACAGCAGCTGATGACGTTGAATACATGTGCCTGAAACCTCCCCCAGTGGTCGAAGGTATCATCTTTAGCTACATGGTTAATGCAGCAAAATAAGGTATGTTTCATTTTGACAGCAAATATTCCTTTATAACGGCTTTGTTTGTTGATAGGGTGTAATACTGAATTGAACAACATCAAGTGACGACGTTCACGGAAAATGTCCTCTGTGAGCAACATTAGCTTGTTAGCACACGTTAATAGAAGCTAAGTTATAGTACATGAGAAACAGCCAGGATCTCGTTGGTTCCCATCTTTTAATGGTACACCTGAGCAACCAGAGCTGCGTGTTTTTTCTTTTTTGTAATTCATCTTGCCTTACTATAGTGTTAATTTCATATTCATTTGAGTGCAGTCACTAATCGTAGTACAACTGCGCTTATGTTAAGTTAGTAGGCATTCAATTGTGATATGTAAATACAATCACATTCATTGAACATAACATAATGAAATAATGGAATGGATGTTTGTCCTTAAAAGACTGACATAGTCAAATTTAAGGCAGCTGATGGGTCTCTTCTCCTAATAGTTGGTAGCAGAAAGCAAGCAGAGGGTTTTGAATGAAATTAATTATCGGAACTTCCAGATGTCTCCCCGTCTGGTGTGTTTTAAAACCTCCTCTCCGAGTCTCAATGTGGAAAGTGGTGCAGGGTATCTGCCACTATGATAGATGCCCATCACTGTGTCACGATGGCTGTAGGAGCACAGACTACAGGATAAACACCAAACAGGCTGCTTGAGCACACAAGAAAAGCACAAAAAAGACAACAGACAGACAGACACTCTTCCTTGTTCCTTGTTCTTGAGTGGATTGGCATACAAAACAGTGGATCCTTTCAAATTGCATTTCAGGCTGCGCAAGACAGAGCAGAACCCCTTTAACAAAAATTATCTTCTCTTGATGATCCACTACTTTCCTAAAATAGTGACAGTTTTAGCAAGTATGCCAAAACTACCTACTGCAGCTCAGACCCTTTCTCTGATCCTTCGTTGTTAGACTAGATCTCAGCACATGCAATTTCCTTTTCGCATTTCATAGAAATAAAAATACAGCAGAGTTTCTCAGTATCTAATGCCTCAAGACCGGACACACTTCTTGGTAGTGCAGTGAATCATATTGTTGTCTGCGAGCATTTTCCATATTTTCAGATGTTATTGTTACAGCTGATATTTCGCATTTTATTTTCACATTTCTCTTTGTATTATCATTAGCTGGCACCATGGTGATGAAGTCATCAGTTGAGGATGAAGATGCTGGCTGGGGGCTGGGCATCCCAGAAAAGATGAGGAACAATGCCAACTGGGTTGACATTACACATGAGTTCAAGAGTGCATGCAAAGGTAAAGACTCTTCTATTAATGCATGTACTGTTCTGTACTAACAATTGTTTCTGTTCTTCTTTGTTTTAACTGTTGGGTTTTTTGTGTGTAGATTTGAACCTTGGCGAGTTGCTTCACGACAAGCTGTGAGTATGAAACAATGCCTTTTTAGAGTCATTGTCAAGTTTCCTATTTTTTTTTCAGTAATATATTCCACAATGCTGCACACACACACACACACTGAACCTTCTGACGTCGTATCAGGTTTGGCTTGTTTGAGGCCATGTCAGCCATAGAGATGATGGATCCGAAGATGGATGCAGGAATGATTGGAAACCAAGTCAACAGGAAGGTGCTGAACTTTGAACAAGCGATCAAGGTAAGGTAATGCACTGCTGACAGAATATAGATAAGAAAGATATACCTGTATGTGAAACAAGTCATCATTTTAATTCGGTGGCCTTACTTAAAAACCCAGCTGTGTTATTCTCTCGTGCTCCTTCAAGGAAAATGCAATCAAGGTGAAAGACCTTAGTCTTCCTGAACTCATCGGGATCATAGACACATGCTTCTGCTGTTTGGTAAGTTTGCACACACCTAAACATTGAACAACACATACCGTTTGCATCATGTGTGTTAAGTAGGAATACACAGGTTTGATAAAACTATGAGAATAAGGTAATCCACCTGGAAAGTCAGACATGAAAGCCCACTGAACTGGGAAGGACCCAGAGGTTACATGTTTGTTTTTGTGTGTGTTTTTTAATTGTGTCAATGTATAGATCACGTGGCTGGAGGGTCATTCGCTGGCACAGACTGTGTTCACCTGTCTGTATGTCCATAACCCGGACCTGATTGAGGAGCCAGCCCTCAAAGCCTTTGCCTTGGGCATCCTGAAAGTTTGTGACATCGCTCGAGAGAAAGTCAATAAAGCTGCTGTGTTCGAGGAGGTGAGCACCTTTCTTCAATCTGCGTGCGCATCTGTGGTGCAGTAACATCTTAAAAAGTGACACTGGGGTAACTTTTAAGATGGTCATCTATACATGCCATATTTAAATATACTTATTTAAATGTAGCATATACATGCTACTTCATGTTTCTGCTTGCTACATTTTGGTAAATGTCTGACTAATTATCACAGATTTGCAGTGGTTTGTCTAAAAAGTTGCTTTTTGTCAGAGTTGATTGTATGATAGGTTTACCATCTTCCATGTATTTTTCTGCAGGAGGACTTCCAAGCCATGACCTATGGTTTCAAGATGGCCAATAATGTCACAGACCTGCGGGTGACAGGTGCCATCTATCTGTGAATACTATTTAACAATGACACCCACCACTGTTTATCATTGTTTGTGTGTTAACAACATTAACCAGCCCAGCTGAGAGAACGAGGTTCAGTTAGTAGTGTGGTGAATGTCTTAAACATTACGAAGATTTATATGTGTCCCTGCCTCAAACGAACAAACAAGCTACCTTTGGCATATTCCAGAAAGCTGGTTTCGTAAACACCCTGAGTTCATTAAACTTTTGCAGAATTTTCCTCATTTCAGTTTTACTGATAAATTGAATTCAGACATATGCATGAGTTTTCAACATTTCGGGATTAACATACTCATACTTTTCGCCAAACCTGCCTTCTGGAGCAGCCCCCTGCCGGTAACGACGTCATGGGGTCAGAATTTCATTTTAGTGGCAGAGTTTTATAAGCGTAGCAAATTCCACGCTACTAAAGTCATTACACAAGTCATTACACAAGTCATTACACCTGACCGGTAATATCCTCTCTTGCTTGTGATTTATAACTTGTAGGTATGCTGAAAGATGTGGAGGATGAGTTACAGAGGAAAGTCAAGGTAAACCTGAATTTCCACTTTAAGTTAAATTTTTTTTTGCCACATCACGGTGCTGACACAAAGGCTGCTGCTTTCCCCCCCCCCCACAACAAATCACCACGTTCAGAGCACACGCAGCCGTCAGGGTGAGCAACGAGTGCCAGAGGTTGAGAGGGAGGTAAGGACTGTCATTGTGATAAGAGCAATAGAAAACAAGTTACCATACGCTCCAGTAGACACTTGGGATAGTTTGGACAAAGTGTAGTGACATACTGCTACCAGGAGAGTGCTTTGTGGGAATATTGTTTTATTGCTATTACATTTTAAACCAACACAACCAACAGTTAGCACCATAACATAATCCAGTGTTCTGCACATTGGTTCGAGGACCAAACATACCAGTGTGGTGTTATGAAGAATGTCTGTGTGCCCTGTGTGATTCTTTATAAAGTTTTGTATGCATGCGTACGTCGTGTGTACCTCTCACATCTTCACGTATGCTTTTCCCGTTTTCCCAGCATCAGCAGTGCTTGGCACTTTTCAATCGAATCAAGTTCACACGCCTTCTTCTGACCGCATTGATTGCCTTCACAAAGAAAGAGGTACTGCATGGCAGTTCAGATAAAAATCATTTTGTCAGACCCTCAGTGTAAATCTTGTTTGAGGTTTAACCACAGTTGTTGTGTATCAGACCAGCTCAGTGGGTGAGGCGCAGAAGCTTGTGGCTCAGGCAGCTGACCTCTTATCAGCCATCCATTCAAGCGTTCAACACGGCATCCAGTCCCAGAATGATACGACAAAAGGAGGTCACACCCTGTCGCACACACACACACACACACACACACACACAACATAGAATGTACAATGCAGTCACTGTGAAACACCAGACCGTAGGTTCTTTACATACCAACAAATGTTCTCAGACCGCATGACAAGAGTCTGTTTGACTTGAGTCTTATGAGGGATTATAGTCATTGTTACCTTTGGTAACACCTGTCTGTCTGTCTGCTGGCAACTGTACACAAAAACAACAAATCTGATTCTTATGAAGATCGGAGACGTCTGTTGCCCAAGGAAGAATCCATTAGATGTTGGGGGTGATCCAGATCGGTGTACGAGCTGTGCGGTGGAAACAGTTCTTGCTGACGTCTTAAAGTACGCCCCAGCAGTCATTGCTCATGTTCCTTGGGCTTTAGCTCATCGTTTGTGTGTCTGTTTCCTGAGCTCGGGGTATAAATTTGTGCAGGGACTGCTCTCGTTCAACGCAGATATATGACACTCAGCAAAGGTAACACAATCTGAAGCGTTGAGTCATTTCATTTAGGTGACACACAATCACACAATGAATTAGCTGAGGTCTATGCTCTACATGTTTACAAATGTCAGTCACTGTCCTGTACTGTCCATGCTGCAGATCACCCCATCATGATGGGCTTTGAGCCCCTGGTCAACCAGAGACTGCTGCCACCAACATTTCCCCGCTACGCCAAGATTATTAAGAGGGAGGACATGGTGACCTACTTCAGCAAACTCATAGAACGCATCAAGACCGTTTGTGACGTGATCAACACCACCAATCTACATGGCATATTGGTAAATGCGTATGTGATGACAAAGATGTGGGCACACCAGCACAGGTCTTCAAGTGGAACATCTACAGGACGGTGTTTGGCTGAATTGAATGATGTCGTTGTGATTTTATCAGGACTTCTTCTGTGAGTTCAGCGAGCAGTCGCCGTGTGTACTTTCCAGGTCGCTACTTCAAGTGAGATCATCTTTCTTATTCTGCTTCATAAGTGTGAAAGGCTCCACTGAGTGAGCCCTTGACATCACAGTTTGTTATATTGCAGTAATTGAGTTGGTTATTTTTTTTAAATTTTTTTTATTCCAAAAAACAAAGTGTGTTTTTCTCAATCCAGACAACGTTCCTGATAGATAATAAGAAAGTGTTTGGCACACATCTGATGCAAGACTTGGTCAAAGATGCTCTCAGATACTTTGTCAGTCCACCTGTCCTCTCCTACAAGTAAGTCTGGCATCAGTTAAATGATAAAATCCTTTACACGATCATAACGTGATGTTGTTGTGAACCACGCGTACTCTGTGTGTGCGTGCGACTGTCTCCGTCCAGATGCTGTCTGTTCAACAACCACCAGGCAAAGGACTACATTGACTCCTTTGTAACACACTGTTCCAGGGTAGGACACTGTTTTCATACATTTGTTCTATAGATGTTCCAATGGAAGGTCTATTCATGTGTTCTACAGTTGATGAATGTCACTGTGTTTGTGCAAAGGTAAATGATCTGCTAAAAGTCTGTTCACACATTGGCAATTTGAGAGAGAAGTCGACAGCTCTTTTGGAACTGCGTATGTGTGTCTTTAGTTTTTTTCCACTGGAGCTATAAATCAAATTAAAAATGTATGTGTGTCAGTAGCGTTGTCACAGTATGAGTGACGCGATCTGACGTGTTCACAGCTCACTCAGTTCAGACTCTCAAATATAAGAAGAAAACATCTGGAATGAGACCCAGTGACTTTACATACCCGTTGGATGCTTCTGCTTCCGTGTAGTTTGTAGAATTTAGCAGAAGAGACTGAAAGCTGCTGCAGGTGACTGATTTCCAGTGAGGTGATAAGATGAGAACTTTAGATGTAGATGATAATCTTATATCATGTAATAGGTCATGTTGAAAATAGCTCTTTGTGTGTGTGTGTGTGTGAATTCTCCGTACAGCCATTCTGCAGTCTGATCCAGATCCACGGACACAACCGGGCCCGACAGAGAGATAAGCTGGGTCACATTCTAGAGGAGTTTGCCACGCTGCAGGATGAGGTGAAACACAGCACACTCCTCAAACATTCTCATCCCATCATCATCTCCTCATCTACTCTACTCTGCGTATTTCTCATCCACTCTTAGTGTGAATCCTTATTTGACAAATTTGCCATGTGCGCGTGCCCCTGCAGGCCGAGAAGGTGGACGCAGCGCTGCATAGCCTGCTGATGAAGCTGGAGCCCCAGCGTCAACATCTTGCCTGCCTCGGCACCTGGGTCCTCTACCATAACTTGCGGATCATGATCCAGTACCTGCTGAGCGGCTTTGAACTGGAGCTTTACAGCATGCACGAGTATTACTACATCTACTGGTACGAGCACACCGTCTGCTGCTGTTTGTCACCAGCTCACAACTGTCGCTCATGACATGCGATCGCCCTCTGGGGCTTTTTCGCTTCGCAGTTCCAGGTCGACTCAGCTCCGCTCGGTTCGGTTCCATTCAGACACTTTCCCGTGACATTTCATTACCTCTTTGACGTGGATGTCGACGTCATAGCACCGGCTGCACAAAACTGCCGTGCTGGCGTCTATTGTACTGTGACATAAACACAGTGTGAGTGTAGAACATGGAGGAGATGGGGAAGTTTGATAACTTGAACATGAACTCTGTCCAGGTCTTACAGCAAACATTCTACCAGACAGAAATCACATAAACGCCTGCGTGTCAATGGCTGCAGGTACCTGTCAGAGTTCCTCTATGCGTGGCTGATGTCCACGCTGAGCAGAGCAGATTCCTCCCAGATGGCAGAGGAGCGGATTCTGGAGGAGCAGCTGAAAGGACGCAGCAGCAAGAAGACGAAGAAGAAGAAGAAAGGTACGCCACGGTATACCAACACGCTCCCATAGATTCGTCCACTCATCAGTGTTGTCTGGTCCACTGGTCCATAGTTCGCCCTCTGAGCAAGGAGATCACCATGAGTCAAGCATACCAGAACATGTGTGCGGGCATGTACAAGGTACGACGCCAGGAGGAGCCTCTTTGCTCCGTATGTGACTCCGGTCAGAAATGAGCTGCCCCTCTCTGTATCCGCAGACCATGGTGGCTCTGGACATGGACGGGAAGGTGCACAAGCCCCACTTTGAGCTGGACAGTGAGCAGGTTCGCTATGAGCATCGATTTGCTCCCTTCAACAGCGTGGTCACCCCCCCACCTGTGCACTACATCCAGTTCAAGGTACTGCCTGTCTGCGTGGGCTTTCACGTGTCCGTTCTCAGAGCGCCATCAGATCGTCCCTTCTGCTTCTCGCTGATCTCACTCTCTCACCACTTCAGGAGATGTCAGATTTGAAGAAGTACAATCCTCCGCCCGGCTCTGCCGACCTGTACCTGGCAGCCAGCAAACACTTCCAGCAGGCAAAGCTCATCCTAGAAAATGTGCCCAGTCCAGACCCAGAGGTGATTTTTGTCTGTTTATGTTGAACGACTTTCCTTTTAAACAAATTGCGTGTGCATCGTAGTGCCGGATGCCTCGTGCCACCGTACACGTATGTGCTCAGACATGATTAACTGGTGACTGTCGTGACTGACGACAGGTTAATCGTATACTGAAAGTGGCCAAACCAAACATCGTGGTGATGAAGCTCCTGGCTGGAGGACACAAGAAGGAGACAAAGGTGTGACGACTACACATTCACTGGATTCTTATTTTCCATTCTTCATGTTGGAATGTTAGCAAATGGATTTTCTTTTCAGAACGAGTATGAGTACCGTCATTTTAATACTCAAGATACCAAGACCAGTTTGAATTACGGTGTACTGTACCACACATGAATTTACTCTATATGCAGTATAGACTGTACACTGGGGACTGGTGGGGAACTGGACACACGTGAGTTGGTGACGGACAGTTAAACCCAGTTGTGTTCCACTTTCATCAAAACAGATTCACCGCTAATTTGTCAACTGGTACTTTGAGTTAATAACACAGATCACGTTACCATTGTTAGTTTTTTAATACATACAGTTCAAGTCACTCTGCAGTCAAATGTAAATATATGTAGCGTACATGTTGTATACATCGTGTATCGCATGCTAACTAAGAGTTTAGAGTATTTTCTTACAACCTGTAAATATTTTTATCTTTTACTCTTTATTTCTAATACTTTGACTTAGCCATCACTCTGCCCAATAATGAGAACATCCTTGGAGTAAAATGTCAAATGTCTGGTTTGTAGGTGCTCCCAGAGTTTGACTTCACAGCTCACAAGTACTTCCCTGTGGTCAAGATCATCTAATTCTGCTCTGCGGATTCATGTGACCGTCTCTGTGCTTCAACCCTGAAGATCATACCTTCACCTGAACATGTGTGCAATGGCCCTGATCCTGTGTGCGTGTGTGTCTGTGTGTGTGTGTGTGTGTGTGCGTGCCTGTGATTCTTGTCAAGGAGTGTTTGACACACTCAGTTCTGTCTACAGAGGAACAAGAAGTTGTTGATGGCACTGGATCAGGAAGTCACTTTGTGGTT
>CAAKHB010007826.1:47717-59551 GCA_901007665.1 Aeoliscus strigatus
TGCAAGCTAGAGTTACACTCACTCACACACACACACACACACACACACACACACACACATTGACAACAGAGAAAGAGAGAGACAGAGAGAGAGAGAGAGAGAGTCACCTTCCGGTTGACATCATGCATAGTGTTTTTACTAAAGCCTCACTTTATTCACTGGCAACGGTTGAACTCCACCCTCAGCAGGTATTTATGTCATTGAATGATGGTGGCAACACAAGCGGACACTGTGATCATGTAAGGAGGCTAAAAATGAACAAATCAAACTCATCTGTGATATTGTTTGACATCGTTGTCTTTAATAATCACATTCCTGTATAAGATGAGACAATGAGATGCCAATAAGGCTCCCATGGTCATCACAGGAAGATAGAAACCCAAAACCCATTTTGTTCCACATTCCTTCTGTAATCTCTTTAACAGACCAAACCAAAACCAAACCAAACTTCTTTCAGAGCAGACTCCTGAACCTTCTGATCCTCATGCAGGAGCAGAGAAACTGAGAGGATGATATATGGATGAGAGGTGGGCCATATAAACCTGAAATGATAACCATGTGTGATAGAGCACCTCATGCATGGACTGAGGGGAATCCTCAACATAAATGAGGAATCAAACCAAACTCTGAAGAAACTGACCAGTGTTTCATCCTGCAATGAGCTCAAGTGTGACAGATTTTCAGTAATTTTCAGTAGTTTTTCTTCAGTAAACACCCTCCAAAGGCAACACATTTTCAATGCTGCATCCAGGGCAATATGGCACATTCACTATTTGTCTCTGTGTGTTTTACGGCACAATTCCCGTTTCCCCTTTCCTTTACTTCTGCTCTTCAATCGACCCCACCAGCTGAGGGCTTTCTTTCAACAAAGGAGTCTGTTGTTACTTGTTTAGGATAGCTGTGCACTGGATGCCATGTGGGTCGCTGCAGTGAGGGGGAAGAATGAGGGGGGGGTCTTGATTTAAAGCTTTCCAGATGAGCTGAGGTTTAATGATGGGAACGCCATGGGATTGTTGGGATCACGGTATGACACACAATCTTTTCCATCCATTCATTCACTCATTCGTTCATTTATTACATATATTCGATCAATCTTTGGCAGGTTTACTCTCTGTAAGTACACCCTACACCCTCCCTGAAGAAATCTAAAGTCACTGCGGCACATACATGGGAGTTGTGACGTCACCATCGATGCTGCCGCTCAGTTGTCTGCAGTGTATTGTAATGTGAAGAGGTTGTGCCTGTCCCGCAGGAGAATATCTGATTTGACACTGTGCCCAAACATCATGTGCTCATCCCTCTATCACATGAAGTGTTACCAAAGTGTTAAAAGTCTTATGTAAAAACATCCCTCCGCAACATGGCACAGTGTTTCTCATTTACCTAGTGGCTTAAATAGAGAAATTAGAAGGTGGATGACTTTTTGTTTGACAGATGTAGGGTGGGTCTTTATTGTCTACGGTGGACACATTTACAAGGACAAGCTGTCCTGATGAACGTCCTCCTACTTCTCCAACACACACAGTCATATAACAAGTGACCACATCACTGCAGCATGTCCAAAACATTCAAGTCAAACATAACTCGCATACAAAGTTTTTACAGAGAAACACCAAAGGCACAATTTCTACTGTCAATGTGTCATTGTGTGCCACTGGTTCTGAGAGCTAACAAACAAACAAACCAGTGACAGGCTGAACTGCTCCGACTGAGGTGTTGAGAGAAGCTGTTCTTCATTTCTCAGGCCTGAGGGAATGATGCTGAAAGATAATGACACAGTTTCCACTTCCATTTAATAAATGATAGTCAGGCTGTCATCAATGTTGGCATTTGCTTTTTACAACAAGCTTGATGACAGTCACTGAAACCACATATCTGGTAATAATAATCATGAATAATAATAAATGCAATGAAATAAAGTTTTCTTTCCCCCCACCCTTCCATACTTTCTCCGGCCAAATACTTTGTGTATAAATGTCAGTCACTTGGTTGTGGTGGCATTTGGTCGAGAGTGATCGAGCAGCACAGACCAGCAGTTTATCTGCTCATGTTCAGGAAGAAACCGTTGAAAGATCTACATCATTTTAGTGGCTGTCAACTTCAGTTCCACCAATCAAATGACACAATGTACTGGCACAGGCTGTAGTGCCTCCTGCCATTAATTCTTGTTTTTAAATTGGAAAAATGTTTAGTGGAATAGCATGACATCCTAAAACAGCTCCCAAAAATTCCTGTACTATGCGTCAGAATGGATCTTTCACTCTCACTCCCACACAATCACAGAAACACACACACCAAATTGTGAATCTAAATTCTGTTTTGATTGACAGTTTGACTCAGTGGAATCTCAGTGTCTAATACAACACAGGTTACGTTTTCTAGAATCGATGACATCTGCAAACCCCCTCCGATCTGAAACGCCTGTAAGTGTTCTCACAGTTTGTCTTTGTCACGCGTTGCAACACGGCACATGGTAAATATTTACCTCCTCTGTTTAGCTCACCTAGAGTACTTTCTTGGTGAGTAGCTATTTGAAAACAACGTCGCTGATCAGTGTGTCTGATAGATATCTGCCCAACTCAATCCATGAAAAGAAAATCCTGTTTGTTTTTGATGGATTAAGTGTTCTTCTTTCCCTCTCCACGGAAATTTTCCATCATGCTTAACTTATCAAGCGTGAAAAACATTTGAAAGGACGGCTGAAATGGGCAGAAGAAAACAAGAAGGTCCTTTCTCCTTTTCTTGGTTGGAAAGCTCATTATTTCTCAAGCCGGCCTCTGTTTGAAAAGCAACCCCCTCCTCTACCTTACTTCACTTTCTTAGTCCCGCCTCACCTCCCCACAACGCAACACTGTGTGAGTGAGTGACTTTTTCGTCCTCCCTAGCACCGCCTCCATTCTCTCACTAAACCTTTTATTCCCTCATCCCTGCTCGCAGCTCCCTCCTTTCCTTTATCCTTCGCATTCCCTCGTCTTTCTCCTCATTTCTTGCCACTCACTCTGACGAGCCCACAGCCAAAGAGATTCTGTCCCCTTCTTATCCTGACCGAGCTTTAAACCAGAACCAAACTTTGAAAAACTGAGACATTACTCTGAAGGAAGTTATTGCCAAAGTCTAAAGGTACAGAAACAACTTCTATTTTACATTTTACCGCTTACTATGCATGCAAATTCATTACAACATCTCAACAGTAGCTGAAACTGGTTTCCATGTTTGCCTGTGTACGTGTGTGTGTGTGTGTAAACTTTGACCAGAAGACTCGAGCTGTACACGTGTTGTATGTGAGCATGTATGAGGAAGAACCCTCTGAGTTGTGGGTGTGACGTGGTCTTCATTCAGAAATTTGAGTGTTCTTATTTTATGAATTCAGTGTGTCTAGAGATCCAACGTAACTGCATTTTCCACACAAGAAGGAACATATATGTGACAGAACAATGTTCACAGATATCCATCAAACTTTTTCAGTTGCACTTAGGTCGTGTGCACAGGAAACGAACCGTTGGTGTCTGTGTAGAAATGTCAGCTGCAATGCCTCAAACACTTACTGACTTGTCAACTGTGGGCTGCCTTTCATGATGCACATTGTTTCAACAGAGTCAAGAAAGTGCAAACAGAGAGAGAAAGAGAGTAATAGATGAAACAACAACAGCCCTGCAGTGTTCATGTAACAGTTCAGCAGAGTTCATGTTTACAACAGATTTCCAGCTGCAGCCATGACTCAGAGCAACGGGGACGACCCACAGCGGACTCGGAGTGGGCTTCAGCGGATCCGTACCGGCATCCAGTCCAGGTCACTGCGGGCAAAGAAGAGAATGCAGAGCATCACAAAAGATGATGTGAAGGGATTTTTCATAGGAAATGCCTTCGTTATCTTTACTGTTGCTGCTGTCATTATTGGTGAGTGGGTACTGTTTTTTATGCTATTCATGTCAATAACAAACATTTTGAGTGGTTCAGAGAGGATGTAAGACATTGTTGTCTTAAGTGGATTTATCTTAGATTATATTAGGCAAAAATAGAAATATGCCCCCTCTCCTCTGCATCTATCCCAACAATCCATCAATCCAGAGTGAGTGACAGCCCTCTTGCAGGGAGAAAGAAGGAAGAGACAGAAACAAACTGATTGGATGAGAAATGTGGCCTTTATCTGACTCCTGTGGCTGACCTCTGGCCTTTTGTCATTAACCTTTTCATTAACCTGAATTTTTCACAGTGGGATGTAAGTCAGACCCACCAAGGTGCTGCACATCTGCAGTCTTGGTAGAATTACACTGTGACGTGACAGATTGAGTTGATTCATTGTTAAAGACAGGAAACGCTGCAGACAAACTGCATGTGCAGGAAAAAGAATGTTGTGTGTGTTCTTACATGTTGAATATTCAAATAAAAAACACAAAAGAAATGACACGATTAAAACATTTGTTCCTATTGGCCTGTTTCATCAAGTCTGGTCTTGGCAGATCATCAAGTTGTCGTCATTGCATCATTGATCATAAATCTTTGAGTCAATGCACGTGAATTTATTGTTTTAATTGAGGAAAGGTGACACAATACAGCTAAAATTCAGCTATTAATGAAAATATGTTCCACCCTTTGTTCTTGCAATGGAGTATGTTATTAATGTGCCTGCAAATAATATTTACAATAACAATCTTATATTTAACATTCATAGACACGGTTTTATTGCTGCAATAAATTAAAACATTATCAATAAAATTGTGATTTTCTTATTCAACCCTTCATTCAGGTATAATCATGGGATTTGCTTTGCGGCCGTATAACATGTCATATCGTGAGGTGAAGTTTTTCTCTTTCCCCGGAGAGCTGCTGATGAGAATGCTTCAGATGCTTGTGCTGCCTCTGCTGGTCTCCAGTCTTATCACAGGTAATTGCATCAAAACATATCAGGTCTATCTCATGCTTTTGGGGTTACTAAAGGTCCATCTGCCACTTTGGCTGGTGGATTCCAAAGTTTCTTTGAGCCCATCCGGAGCCATGTGTAGTTTATCTAAAACAGTGCGAAGTTTAGATTAAATTAATTGTATTCATAGTCAGTGCCAGTAAAAGTTGTTTAAATTGGAGTGATGTGTTCAAACCGTTTCACGGTGTGTAATATTATGTAAAATCCTTTCAGTCGTTCCAGTAATGTTACTGTGTCAGTTTACATGGGAAAGAAATTAAGGGACCATTAAGTATCAGAACTCCCAACTTGTCACCTCAGAACTGGCGAAATGTCTTCAAGCAAATAAAACCAGTTGCTTACGAAATCATCCAGCAATGACCTGGATGACTGAGAACATTCACAGACATGGGCTGGTTAGTTGCCCCAATATGACAAAATTAATTTTCAGATACAGGGTATGGGGAATATGTGGGATAAATATTATCCACTCAGCTAATGTTGAAAAAGATATGCATTGCTATGGGTCTACACAGCATAGAAGTAATATAAGATTTGACCAATTATGGACCAGTGACAAGTAAGAACATTCACAATTATACAGCAGGGGGCCAGTAATGGAGCCCAGATGGACACCGTATAAGTTTGGTTGTATTTGATAATATATCCATTACCATACTGTGGTTAAGACATCTTCAGTCTACATTAAGACATCTACAGTCACTCCAGTGAAACTATACTGGACACCTACAACACAAAAAGTTACACATAACTTATTTATTTCATTATGAACATCGTCATATTGATTCGAGAGAAAGTCCATTCATGGATAGCTAGCTTTCCTTGTTGTCAAACATACTGTCAGATTTCATTTACAGGGTTATTTCATATGGGCTCAGGAATCGCACCAGAAATATCTTGCTGCCCTGTGGTGTCAAATTTGTCTCCTGTTTGTGGGAGTAAAGAACAGAGCGTGTGGATTGCATCAGAACCAGAGGTGGGAACTTAAGTGACATAGTGTAGACTCAAGTCAGCTTATATTCACAAATTTCATGAATTCAGACTCAACTTTCCTGAAACTGTTTACATTCTGGATGAATCTGTCAGTTGCCAGCCGTGAGGGAAGTTGTGTATCAGTGCCAGGAGTCATACATACAGGAAGTTCAGTGCCTCTGGAGCTGTGAAGGAAGAGGAAGAAGGAAGGTCAAAGGATGACGGGGGTGGGGGTCGCAAATGGAAACCTTTGTGATCCATGATGTGGAAAGCCACAAATGTATTATTAGTTAATATAGGCTATTTATTCTCCACCACAGCTGATATAATCCCCGAAGCTTCACATTTGATGCTAATTTGCGACACAGATAATGAGAATATTGATTTTTAAAATAATTTTTGAGATGTTTGTTTTTTCATCTCATAGATTTTCTTTTCCTCTTTATAAGGTACACACTGTAGATTCCTTATTATTTATTACTAGTTAAATAAAATCCCAATCCCAATATACAGAAGAAATGTGGTATTCATGTACACATGTAAGCATTTTGCTTTAATAATAATAATAATAATTCATGCAATTGGTTTTGACACTAGCTACTAAAATATTAATTTGCTATTTTTACTCCAAATGTATCTGAGAAGACCTTTGTTCTAAATATATATCAAACAACATATCTGCTGCAGAGCTCTCTGTTTCACAGCAAGCCCACAAATCTCTCTTTCTGCCTCTTTTTCTTAATATTTCACGTCCACTCTTTAATATTGCACCAGTTTGCACACGTGGAAAATGCAATGTGTTTATCAGGTCATATGATCTGTGACTGCATGTGATATTGTTTTATAAGACTGTTTCCTCTTCCTTCAAATCCAGTTTTTATCTCTCATGCTTTGTCTCTGTTTATGCACATCTCACAATCACTGAGACAGATGTAGTGATCCTTTCCTCCTGAGGTCTGGTGATTTGAGATTGACCACAGATGCCACTTGTTTTGGAGGTATATACTCATCAACCACGTGATTTTCCTAGAACACTGGTCAGCAGCGGTGACTGAATATAGGCGGGACATAATGAGACCAAATGTCCAGTCGAAGAGCCCTGACCGACAGAGCACTGGACCAGTCTTGTGAAGCGATGGCGCAGGGCGACAATGTCCGATAATAACCTGCTTTGTGCCGTACAAGAGTGTAACGTCAGTGTCCTCTGACATCATGTCACATGACTGCAGCTGGAGCATGTGGTAACAAACAAAGAGTATTAGTGTAGAGTGAATACAAGAGTATTACTTGCATGTGTTTGTGTGTTTGACTTGAGAAAAATGCTTTATGACATTATGTCATCAAGCATGTTCTGGCCTATGTTCATTCAGTTTGTTTTGGTACCCTTGTATAAACAGCAAACATGCTCAGTCAGGTCTGTGTGATCAAAATAGACTGGTGAATGTATTGTTTTAATCTATTTTAATCTTATACCACATATCAGTACACCACATTCCTGTGGGTCAACATGATCTAGTTCCACCCTGCAAGAATGTAATCATACCGAAACCACGAAACTCCCAGATGATCCACTTATTGCTCTGAAATGTATGAATTCCAAATGTGCAGTTTTGACAGAATGCATACAGGGAAACCAATGACACTATACAGCTCTTATCTAAATTAAATCTTGACTTAATCAAATGTAAGACTAATTAGACATGATATTTAGATTGATTGTTTAGATAGTTTAAATAGTGTGAGGTAATTCACAACTTAATGTGATAACATGACATAATAACATGACAAAACATCTTTAATAAATTCAGTTGCATTCAAAAACGTGAGGGTATGTTTATATGTGAAGCACAACAAAAGAAGTGGACTTTGAGAAACATTTGATGCACCTTACGTAACAGAAAAAAAAAACACATTCCTGTTGAATCTGTGATCTCAGTTGAAAAGTAACATGACTGGCTTTGGATTACTTACAAACATCCACAACAACCTCCCTCTAAAGGCAAAGAGACTTTGATTTGCATGTTTATCTGGGTTTTTCCTCACAGATTCTTTCCAGCATCCTTTGTATTTTATTTCCCTTTGATCCGTAAGGAAAACTCATGATTGTCAGCATCTGTTTCTAAGAGGGGTTTTTTTCCATGTTACTTTTGATACCACTTTTTCAGATAAAACCTTATGTTTGCCTCATGCAATACTACTCTAGCTCCAAACCAATTTAAGAAGCACATTTGAATATTAAATAGGAGCTTTATCAATGAACAGAGATGAAACGGACAGGACTGTTGGTAGTAATGAATGTGTTCGTGTAGACGTTTGATTTTCGCAACTTTGTGGGGACTCTCCTGCCACACAAAAAACAGAAATTGTTACTTTCAGCAAACTAGTAGGGCAAATTTACTTGCAGAGAGCTTTATTCTGAGAGCAGTGCTTAATTGTAGCTCAACTCTGAAAAGATATCTGATGTTTCTTTAATATGTCTGAGGGATGCCCCCTGTAACTTTCAGACTCATCTAAGATAACTGCTGTATTTGTGAACTTAAATGTGTGTGCAGATTCCAGAGAGATAATGAAAGGCAGAGAATGAAGGTTCCTCACTAATGTGCATTCGACATGGGTTCGCAACAAAATCCACTGGTTTCACTGGTCCACCAGAGATTTTACTGAGGAGTGGCACAGACAAGTCAAACCTGCAGTAAACAGTAAAAAGAAGGATGAGATGAGAAGTGATGCTCAGGTTAAAATAGTGCCAATAATGTAAAGCACCTAAGACTCCATGGGACGCCTGAGTATTAGAGCAAATTTGTGACTCTGACCTATATTTCATGCATCTCCATGCCAGGTTTTTAGTCATAGCATATGGAACCATCCATGTTGCATATGCACAGATTCTGGTTGAATAGTTTTCTTTATTAAGAGACCCATCATATGGATCGCTACTTCAATGCATTTATGTGATACAGTAGAAGAATTGGTTTGTCTGTTAAACCTCAGAAAATTGTGAAAAATGCAGATCATAGTTTGGAGCTAAAGACACATCGAAGTGCCTTGTTTTTGCCTGTAAATGGTCCAAAACCCAGTGTTGAACTGCAGTATCACAATATAAGTTCAAGTAAGTTCACGTTTAAGAAACGATTGAAAATGATTTTCGCATGAATCATGATTGATGACAGGTCTTTCCTGCCGACAGACCTTCAAAGTCTCCCCAGAGCTGTAGGTTCCTTTTTATTTCCAGCATTAGGGATGGTAATTGCTCTCTGGACAGACCTCTTGCGGTTCTTATGTCCCAAGCTTCAACTTTCCCCCCACTAAAGTAGGCCCACTTTTGTCTTTGATGAACATTCTCCATATGAGAAAGAAAGTCATTGTCACTGGCTTCCTTCAATCTTACTTCTATAGTTCCTTTCAAAGGATGGAATTGGTGAGGCTGTGTGTGCTGTTGCCTGGACAACAGGTTGGAGATCATTGTGTGCGTGCAGGACTGACTAGGTCAACAAGTTTTCCCAGGGCTGCCAGAGAAGGAGGAGATGCAGAAAATAGCGGGGTCATGAAAAGGGGGCAGTCAGGGTGGCAATGAAAGAGGAGTGCAGCAATAAGATCAAGAAAGGAGAGAGTCAAGCAAGATGGAGAAGAGGTGGAGTAAGAGGGCACCGTGAAAACTTCAGGTGGTGATGGAGGGGTGGGTGAGAGACATATGGGGAGGCAAATGACATAGGTAAGGGTGAGGATGATCAAGAATTAGATAAACTCCAGGGCATGTTGAAACAAGAAGAGACGTAGCCCGGGTGGGGTACATCCACACACACAATGTCATGAAAGAAATACATAAATCCTGCATCATATGAAGTCTGAGGGAAGATCCTGGCCATGACAGACCAATGACTTTTCTTTAATGGCCAGTATTTTGCTTCTTCAGAATTAGAATGCATCACCAGCAATGCATTGCCCCGGCCCATGTTCCCCGCTAATGCACACATACATTTGTTTTGTTTCTCTCTCCAGGACATGGGCAGTTGGTTGAGGTCATACTGTTAATCTGTAACTGACGCGGCTGTCTGCTCTCTGTGTTCACAACAAACTCGGGGGTATTGTTGTATGATCAAATAAAAGACTATTCAAGCGATGCTAAACCACTTTTTGCATGAGCCAATCCATAAAGGCTTTTCAGTGTGCCTGTATCTCAGATGTGTTTGAGAAGAGTTTCTGATTGCAGCTGCAATTTAGATGCTCCTGTGTGTGAGGATTTTGTATGCACTGGCTTTGTCCCTTGGTGCTGTGCAGTCTGTTGTTTTCCCACCAGCTATAAGGTCATTGTCATATTGTGTTGCTTACTGCTCTTTGTTCTCAGAGATAGTCGAACAGATTATCTGGATGGGTGTATTCCATCTATAATTACAGCCCTTTTTTTTCCCAGGATAACTGTACACTCATAGAGACTGAACTTTATTAGGGTACGTTGCAGCCCTGAGGTCAGGGATCAGCAGTGACTGGAAATGTTTGCATTGTTAATGATTTACTGTCAGCACGCTGCTTTCTAGTTGAAACATACGTTTACTGTCACAGCAGCGTCATATATGAAGTTGATTTTGACTGAAGACATTTCACTTTTACCAAAAGAAGACGTGTTATTGTTTGTAAAACATATGTGTCACAGATGTGAGGAGGTTGACAGTCCAGGTCCTATATTTGATACAGTGCTGTCCATGCACTGCTGCTCCACCTAAAGGAAATATGTGGAAATTCTACATCACCGTCTCCATTTGTACTTCTGCTCTCATATGCGGTTCTTCGTGCGCTGATGCGAGTGCAGACGATAACCTGCAGCGCTTATGCACTTATGCAACTTAGCAATTATGATCTGTCCTTTTCAGGGATAGCTGCTTTGGACAGTCGAGCATCTGGTAAAATGGGTTTGAGGGCAGTTGTTTACTACACCACCACTACTGTCATCGCTGTATTCATCGGCATCATCATGGTGTTAATTATTCACCCTGGAAAAGGATCAAAGGATGAGTTCACCAATCAGCAGTCGATCGAGCAGGTTAGCGCTGCTGATGCTTTCCTGGACCTTATCAGGTATACACACACACTCACACAGACACACACATACTCACTGATGACATGTGCATGTTGTTTAATAACACTAAGAGGTTCTGTTTATTGCTATATTACATGTTGACAGATTTTTGTTTGATATACATTTTATATAAAACTTGAATTAACTCTTTCATTTGTTCCACCTGTTGTACTGTTTTCCAGAAACATGTTCCCTCCAAACCTTGTAGAGGCTTGCACCAAACAGGTAGATGTTGCTCTCTCTCCATCATTTTTTTTTTTTTTTTGGGGGGGTGGGGTTGTCCCCTTAATTCTGTAACTAATGTTTGTAATCATCACTTAGTTAATCATCAATTAGTTGTTTTCTTAATTTACAATGCTGCATTAACTATTAAGCTCAAACATACCATGATATGTAATTCAATGTTCCACGAAATAAACAAATTGGCAAATACAAAGAAAAATGGATAGGACAGTTGCACAACTTAAGAAATATTTGTGTTTCACATGATGATGTTGACGGACATTAATCAGGAACTTGACATTTGTCAATTGGAAACAGGAACTTTGCTTGCTGTGCAAACATTTGACCCAATAATGTAAGGAAAGAGCACCAGACAAGTCACAACACATCGAGGAGCAAACATGAATATATGTAAACGAGCTCATGGCTTGCCACTCACGCATTATTTCTCTTGTTAAGAGATAGATCGCAATGTGAATGTCTGAACAAAATGTCTTGTAAAGCCATAAAACAGTCATTAAGATGGTACTGTCTCAAGTGTTTGACAAACCTTACTATCATAGACTCCCTGGTGTGGCTAAACATTTAACACATTTTCTTCAATCCAGTTCAAGACGAATTATGCTAAGAGAGTGGTCCATGTGA